>CM039476.1:7474176-7582774 GCA_022433065.1 Begonia loranthoides
AATGATGATGTTTCATCATAAAAGTTGAAAACATATCCGTTTATATTCCGCTTATAATCTCATATAGAAAATTTGGTATCAGAGCCATGAATGTTCTGATATCATTTCTGATTTATATTCCACTTATAATCCCTTATAATCCGCTTTAGAAAATTTGGTATCAGAGCCTTCTGGCCATTCATTTTGTTTTTGTTTTTGTTTTTTTAAATTTTCTTTTATTTATTGTGTATATATATATACCTATTATTATTATTATTATTATTTTTTAATTTAATCAAATCCTTTCCCTAATTTAATCATTTTCACCTTCAATTTAATTTAATTAAATTCTTAAATTATTTTCGACTCATTTCAAATCCTTGATTTAGTCTAAAATTGTTCGATGATTATTATCGGTCCAATTCACTTTCGTCCATTCAGTTTTTGTTTCCCAAAATAATTCTCAATAATCTAAATATACCCAATAAATTTTCAATTATCATTATTTAATCCCATTATGGAAAACAGGATATTACAACTAAAGTCAAGGACAGCTCTCTTCAAGCTACCCCAGCTCACAGTAGTTCCAGCTCCTAGCCCCAAACCCACAGTTCTCTCCTAACTCCTTAGTTCACTCACATTTACACACCTCATAGCCTCACTTCTCTTCACTCACTCTCAATACTTATAGCACACTTAACTCTCCACTCACAGACAGAGAAGCTAGCAGGGGAGAGAGCTTCTCACGGAGAAGGAGAATTGAAGACTGAAGGAAGGGAGAGAGGTATTACCTGGGATGAAGGAAGGGACACCATGAGTTCCCTAGGGGACAAGGAGGAGATGGCCTCCAGCATAGGGGAACGATTTTCGTCGCCCAAGGGGAGGGGAGGGTCACTTCTGTCGGGTCTCCCGCGATTTTCTTCGATTTTCATCATTTTCTTCTTATTTTATTTCGTAGGTTTGGGCTATTTCGGAAGGATGCGGATGCATAGGTCTCGTCCGCATTCGTCTGCAAGGCTAAATCTTCACAGGCTAAATCGTACTTGAGGACGAGGAATGACGTCCTCGTCCTGTCCGTACCGTCCGCAAGTGAGTTTCGGACGCCAATTCGCGTCAGCACTATCGTCCGTACTACCGTCCTAAAGTGTCCAAAAATCGGACAGATTCAAATCGGACGATACTTCAACTCGTCCGCAGTCGTCCCAACTCGTCTGAAACTATCCAGGATAGAACAAATTCGATGCGAACGCAGGCTTCCTCGTCCACATCGTCCAAACCCTCGTCCGCAATACGACATCCTAGTGTACTCAGGACACCAAATCATGTCTTGAGTCTCGTCCCAACTCTTCCCTTTGTGTGCAACGTGAGTGCGGACGATACATCATGTACGCAGTATCGTCTAAAACTTCACAATGCAGTGAAGTCAAGACGAGGCATGGCGTCCCCAAGTCATCCCAAGCTCTCGGGACGACGTTCCATACGTTTACGGACGACATGACTCGTCCGCAGAGTCGTCTGAAACACTCTGGGTAGCTCTTCCCACGTTTTTCTCACTAACTCCTATCCCATAACCATTCCCCCATGAATACCCGTCACAAAATGACACGTATAAATACGTGATGCAATACCCCCTAGCTCCCAACATTTGATTACATCACGTATATGAGGGAAACGGTAGCGGAATTACCCCTAAACTTAAGGCTTCTAACGTCCTCGATAATACCCAGATACTAATCCAACTTTAAAAATATCGGGGTGTTACAAAAACTATGATTTTCCAACAATACATTCCACATAGAGTAACCAACAGAGAGCACTTTTAACCCCTTCAACATTATCCTCAATTTAACAGTTCATCAAACCAGTTCTACAACAAGCAATTTCCACCAACCAACAACTAATTCAACAAAACAAGTTCATCAAATAGAACAAAATGAATAACATGAACTCAAACCAACAATCAAATGTTCCTATACTTGTGATGTATGCCACCTCTGGCAAAACACACATAATTTATCTCTTACCTTCTTCGCAAATCCACTCCTGTAGAAGTTACCCTTTTGCGCCAGTAGCACAACAGTTCTCTCACTCCATAAGACCAAACAACGCAGCTCACTAGAGCAGAAAAATCTCCTGTGACTGCCAAACTCCCAAGCTCAACGTTTATAGGCCCAAACCAGAGAGCTGACACTCCATGGAGCTTCCACCAGTCCAACACCACCCAACCCACCAGTAAAATCGGGGCAACAAACATTTTCTAGATGACAGCAAACAGTATTTCAGGCGACGGTTGATATTCCAGATATTACATAATTACCATCAATTCTTGATAGAATAGTTAACCCATAATATCTATGAATTTGCATTTGAATTATTTGAATGGAATTAACAAACAAAAAATCTAAATAAATGGATGTGATTGAATTATTATTAATATTCTCATGCACAACTTTAACTATTAAATTAAAGTGAAATAAAAAAATGATTAAATAAAATAAATTAATGTTATACATATATGATAATCCCGATGGAATTTGGTTATACATCCATGAAATGAACGCATTTTTTACTATATATACTAAAAATTTCATATTTTAAACGTAAGTGACCGTCTCATTTTGATAATTATTGTTTGAATTTTACACCATATACAAATAAAGTATGTAATTAAAAGTAGAATTTCCATGAATTTTATAAAACAAATGAAAATGCAAACATAAATTTAATGAATAAAAATTTATTTATTTGTTATATTAATTGCGCTCTAATATTTGGTTACTCGACATAACACCTAACATAATCTAGCTATCCAATCAGTTTTAACAGTGTAAATCTTCCAAAAGAATTTTGAGAATAGACAATAATGAAAATAATAAATAAGAGCTGCCATTAATCCATGAATCAAATTCTCTATTAACAATTTCACAGAAGTATAATAAATAATGCACAACAGCAAATCAACGCATTGACAATGATCACCCAAAAATCCTTTCACTTGCTCCCGTGTCGCTTAAATCTGCCGCAGCCTTTGAAGCCCGTGACAGCAAATCTGAGAGCCAGAGAGCACCCTTTGCAAAGTAGTTGCTGCTAGCAACAGCATTTCCAGCTGCCACTACTGCTTTGCCAGTCACAGTCACGGCAACTACAGCTGCCGTTCCAGTGATAGTGGCCGCTGACTTGGTGATACCAGAGACATGGAATTTCTCATCCACATACTTGACAGTTTCCATTCCGTCATGAATTGTGTCAGTGAGCCCAATTCGATTGCTAAACTGGGTGACCTTGGCTGCTGCAGAAGCCGAGACCTGGTGCGACTCGTCCAATGCTTTGGCCTTGCTTAGTGCGTCTTTTGCTAAAACAAACCCATTAGCTAGCATTGTCTTCACTACTTCTTGAGCCTTGTATACTGCTTCTCCGGGTGTGTAAACAAATTGCATTGTTTCACTCCCCTGCCGGACAATATTGAAAATTGAAAAAGATTACCATGATGAAGTGAAAAGTAATCTGAGATTGTAATATCTGGTAATTACTTCCCAAAAACCTATATGTTTAATCCATTTACAAAAACAGAAAATTTCCATGTCCAGAACATGGTAATCATACGTACGAGTTACTATAATATCATATATCGTTCCATTTTGCAGGGGAATTTTGATTTATTGGCAAAGAAGCGAAGAAATAGATTCATCTTTCCATTTGAATCACATTAAGAAATGTAGATGACTATGAATGAGCCAGATTTTGTTTAATAAATCAAGAAAAAACGCACTGCCGCAACCTAAGAATAAATGCCCACCATTGATCTTGTATTATCTTCAATTTTCCACGATGGATCATTCCAAGGATCCGACCCATCTACGTACATTCCCCAACGTGCTATATGTACTTGTTCATCTAAGATCATAGCTCCCTGAAATATTAAATCAAAGAATTTGAATCAAAGTCATCTCCCATTTCTTCACAACCAACATCAATGGAGAATGCAAAGGAGTTAAAGAGTTAGTTTTAAATTGGAAAAGTTGAAACTAGAGAGTAAAACTTGTGGTCAAAGGTCTAATTTTCTGAACAAGAATCCAAGGAAGAGATGATGTTCTCAGTAATCTTTGCTCATCATACTAGACAAGAATGATTAAAATTAGTCTTACACTAAGTAGCTCTGCCGTTTCTAAACCAAATGCATCCTTGAAGGTCACATATGCACCACATGCATAATCGCCAGATCTGTTTTGAATAGAGAAAGGGGTAATTCTTACAATGTTTTAAGAGAAATGACATATTCATTATGAGTTTAAGAATTTTAAAAACTAAATTACTCAAACTGATATCTAGTCAATTTAATACAATTAAAGTCAAAATACATGTAAAGACCAGAACTTGAAAAATTAAACTACCCTCAACTTCAAAACTAATACACTTGTAATTAATGGTAATTTATTAGTTTGAGTGACAATACTATGTTGATGTTGAAAATTAGGGGGCATAAATAGAATAGACATATCAAGTTATATACTTCACTGGTAACAACTTCATAATTTTTCTTCTTTTCGATGCCAAAAGTCTACACATTTGACAAAAATAAAATTGATATTACTTCAATGCATGAGTATATATTGTCTCATTAAGCCGCATATGATTCGGATCAATTGTTATATTGTTATTAGAAAGTGAAAAATAAGGAAAATGAAAATGAGCAATACCTGATGATTTCAATGTGCTCGACTACACCACAGTGAGAAAAAAACTCATAAACATCCTTTTCTGTCACATGAGGCGATAAGCTTGTGACTTCAGCAGTGTAACCACCATGATACATCACTAATTATAAAAAAGTTGTGATGAAATTTACATCAAACTAGCAGTAAATAATATCGTGAAAAAATACATTGTAGGAACCATACTTAAACAAGTAATCATATAATAAATATTAAATGTTCTTTGTCTCAACGTGGACTACTTTATCCATAAATATCAGTTAAGAACATGGTTACTTGTACTTGAAATAAGGAACATATGAAATAAAGAGATGGAATAAAGAATGTATAATTTTAATATTTCAAATGTTATTTTTGGTGTTTACTTTATCTGATTATAAAATTATGAGTGTTTTATTCACAAAACAAAAATGAAATCCAAATGCTTTTTGAAACAAATTCCCCTTATAGACAAGTAGTTTGGGATGTTGCTAAATCTAAAACAATTCTAAGCACAATTCTACAAAGTTTCAAATAGGGCAACTGAATCAAATTTAATGTATTACTATCAAACAGAAAAGACATATTGTAGGGCCGCAAGATGTTTTGTTTGCTTCACGACTATGCGAACCAAGAAACCCGTAAATCTGAGTAAACCAAAAGTCGAAGGGATTCATAGGAAGGGAAGTGAAATAATATGCTGTAGCAACAGACATTTCATGAGGGAACTCTGTAATCCTAGTCCTAAGATTACTAGATTAGGTTTGTTTCCAGTTCATCTTTTAAGGCATGCTAAGACTTAATGTAACTCCATAATGGTATTATATTAATGACTAAACAATCTACCAAAGAAAAGATGGGTAGAGACTTTTATTTGAAGGTTCAAAGCTTCAAAAGTGCAACCACCAGCTTCTGTAAATAACAATATTTCTTTAAAGGAAAAAGGGTTTTTCCTCACATTAGGGACAAAATGATTCTCGACATACTAATCTGGTAGAGTTTATGGAAGGTAAAATTAACACCAGGAAAGAGGAGTCATAGAGTGGAAAGATATTTATTTTCTCCAATTGTAAGTGTCGGTAGCAGCTTCAGCTCACCAAAATCAATGGGAAGCACGTTAGAAAGACAATAGTGTATATATCTATATCTATCTATATATATATATATATATATGTATGTATTTGGTGTCAACCTCTTTCCCAATAGAACCATGTTACACGACCAAAGGGTAAAAATACCTGGAGAGACAGCAAAAATTTAAACATGTAAAAGAACTCCAAGTTTGAAGCACTGTATCGCCAAAGCATAATCGAAAGGGCTGATGAATTGCAGAAATTTCAATTTGGGCAATTCATTATACGAAGAAAATGATATAAATCAAGCAGAAATTCTTCCATTTAACAAGATATCAAAGCTTACAAATCTCCCGTTAAAGCCAAAATAATCTGGGAACTTTGAATATATCGAATGAATTCCGCAGCAACAAAAGAAAGAAATCTATACATTCTAACACATTTCAAGAGATGAATCCACCTCAAAACTAAAAGAATAAATCGGTAAAAGCTGCAGTCTGATTCTTTGTGTACCCTGTTGTGGATTAGATGCCGCGAGTGAAACAGTAAGAGCAGTCTTCCAATCCCTAATATCCAGGATGAGAATATAACCCTACTTACCAAGAACTCACAAAGCGCGTCCAACCCACGAATGTGTGCTGTCCGCAAGTCTAGCATCTGAAAGGGACGATAATTGACTCGAGATTTCAATCAGCTCATAGAGCGTGAGTTCAGCGCCGGCAATTTTGAGCGAAATGCACCGAACATCGCTCGGAAAAATACAACTATTTGTTTTTATCATTACCACCCTTACGTGAAAATCGCTGGCATTCATTACACATCCCTCTCGTATTATTCGTGTGTATCTCAAAAACAGTTTCGAAACACAAGAAAAAAAGAGTGTTTCTTCTTAATCTGCAATAATCATCTGGCATAAAATATGTTGAAAATCCAATGCTAAATCAGAAAAAAACAAAACATGGATTCTGAGAATTACTTGGAAAATCATTTCAAGAAAAACATACAGTACAATGAGAAATTCACTAACTTTAAATAAAGGTACAACCGAGTTTTATGATTCAAAATATATAAAGTAATATAAAAATTCTAATATCGAATATAAATTTGACTCAATTCAACTACATTATAATTTAGGTCACATCAAAATCTAACTATAACACCTGACATTTTTATCGTACCATTTTATGAATATTTAAGTCAAATTGGTAGTTAGTTATTATAATTGATTTCAGTTATTATTACTGAACCGTGAATTGTATCTATATTTGGGTGGTTATTTATTCGATGGATTGGTGAAAAAGATGAGATTTGAGAATTTTAGTATAATTGACAGGGAAGGTAAGGTTTTAGCATTGTTATGGACATCTTAAGATTAGGTGTGAATGTCCTAACAATAAATTTGTAAAACTCGTGAAAATTTTAATAATAAATTTGTCGTGTAGCGGTCACATGTAAATTTTTAGTCAAATAGTCAAAATCGAAGAATAGGATATTACCAAACAATGAATTAAGTTAAGAAATGAAATTGATAAATTATTCATGTTAAAGAAACATGGTCGATTAGCATTTGAAGTAAATCCAAATTTAGATTAGATTTATTTGTGAACAACTTTCGTGAAGACAGTTCATGAATCGATAAGTTTTTCGTTCCTGATTTTAAGGTTTTATGTATGAAATTTTTTGTCTGGGATTTGAGCTTAAAAACTCGAATCAGAGGAACCTTAATGGATTATATTGATTGTATTAGAGTTTATGTAGGTGTATTTATCGTTTAGAGGCAGAAAATTGAAAAGAACGACACGTTCCTGGTAAAAACCTACACCGGCGGCCATTATGGTGGACCAAAATTGGACAGATTGTCCCTAAATTTAATTACTGGTCGACCACCTCGCGACTGGTCGACAGCCTCAGTACTAGTTGACCAGAATTCTATTTCTGGTCAACCAAAAAGTGGGTAGATTGCCTTGAGTTTATCACTCGTCGACCAAAATATTGTTCTTGGCCAACCACATAGTGCAAAATCACATATATTGAGTCATTGACACGTCAGTTGGGTTTCTAGTCCCGATGTAAGACTCTTCCACTTATTCCTCAAGATTAATTGATGAAAAAACCCATGTTTGACATGTTTCTTAGGCTTAGACGATTTCAGAGATTGTAAGACAATTCCCAAGGAGACGGTTGCTCCAATCAGAAAGAGAGAACACCGTAAAGGTAAGAATTTCTATACCTCTTGCACTACATCGTATCATGATTTCCAAACTATTATTGTAACATCCTATGTCCTATTTTTTCTTTCATTTAATCGTATAAAAATCTTGTGAGGGAAAATCAGAGTTTAACATAAAAGCAGAAGTCTTTTGTAAATAAAACATTTAACCATAATTTAAAATAGTTTTAAGCAACCAATATTAATACTTAAAACAACTTAAAACATTTGTCATAGCTAAAATATAAATCACTTTAAGTTTTTGAAGTACTTAACACACTTAAATTATTTCCTGAGCTATAACCCACAAGTCAGTTCACCAACAATACAAAAGGAGCTCAACACCGAGAAACTTCATCAACTGCATTTGTAATACCATGGCATTTTATATATTGGGGTATTACCAAAGATGTAATTGTAAGATTATAAATTAAAGAATTAATCAGGAAATTAATTAGGTTGAAAATAATTTAATTAAATGAAGGATTTAAATAAATTATTAAAGAAGAAATTAATTGAATTTTAGTTAGGAGTTAAGTAATTAGATATAATTGGGGAATTAGTTATAATTAAAATGTAACAAAATAATTAATTGAAGATTAAAATGAAATTAAAATTCAAAAGGTCAAAAGGAATGGCTGGAGTTTATGAATGGCCTTCGGCCATTCGTAGGGGAAAAAGAACGAGTGGGAAAGAGAGAAGTGATCGAGGGAGAGAAGAGAGATCGGGTTCCGACGGCGATGAACGAAGGTGACGGCGAAGTGAAGGATGACAGTAGCTCTTGGGACGGCTTCCTTGTGGAGGTGTGATGTCGTCCGTCAGGTGTGCGAGCTGCAATCGGCGGTTCGGGCGCTGCAATTTCCTGGCCGAGGTAACTCTCATTCAAATTTTCCGATGCTTAGTGTTTTGGTGATTTCTGGATTGACAAAGGTGAAATCAACGAAGAAACGGCTTGGGCAAGGGGCGTTAGACGATATGCAGGGGAGTTGATCTGCGATAGGATGCGGTTTGGTCTTCGGTTCAGTTCGACCGAATTGGTCTGCTGGTGCCTGGTGATGAACGACAGAGTGTGGTCCAGCTGGGAGGATTTGGACGATGAAGTGTTGGCCGAAAAATCAGGTTGTGGATGATTTTGTGGGATAGGTTGTTTTAGCATTTCAAATTGCCTTCTGTGTATACATTTTGCGAGTAATTGTGATACAGAGAGGGTGTTGGCAGAGAGCTGAAAGCTCTTGGGTGTTTTTCTGCTGGAGGCGGAGCCTCAGGGCATGGGTTCGGATTTGGCTGTGTCTTCTCCGAGGTAAGTCTCTTGTTCGGGTGACTCCTTGGCCTCCATTGTAGAGTATGGTGATTTTCCTCTAGTCTGTGGTTGAATTTCTTTGTGTTGATTTATTCTGTTTTGTTTGGTTGGGTTTCTGCCGAGGGACAATCTGAAGGAAATTGAGAGGGTGAGCTGGATGCTCTCTGGATAGGGAGTGGATGCTACGTGAGCCGTAGGATTGCTGTCCCTGAGTGTTAATTTCTCAATTCAGTAAGACTTGGGTGTGTCCGGCCGTCTAAGCCCTACCCGCAAGTGTGTGCGTGAGTGTGTATTAGATTGATAGCGTACAACGCTAGATTTTTATGTTGCTCTGATATCTCATCTGTTGATGCTTTGACTGTTTTCTTTGTTGTTAGCCTGCATGTTTTCTATGTTGAATATTCCTTCATTGTTATGTCTGTATGTTCTCTATGCTTATTGATGTATGTTTTGGATGCTTGAATGCTCTATATTTTGTCCTCTGTAATATTCCTATGTTGCCAGATCTATGATAGTTCTCTGTGTTTTTCGAGGTGTTTGCCTTGCATAATTCCTCCGTCTATCTCTACTTTGAATCAATTCCTCGAGCATGCTAATTAATTAAGGTAACTATAACGGGTGTGAATAACCAGCCTTTCGAGCATGTTAATCCAATTGTTAGTCGGTTGAGTAAATTAACCTAATCAATTTAGTTAACGTAGATAAATAAGTTAATTAAAATAAGCATGATAATAAATTAGGTTATAAACTTTTCAAGCATGTTGTATTGTTTTGATTTATTTATTGTCGTGTGCTCTTATGTTCCCTATAGTATGATTGTTTTGTAGGTTTACATGTATTCCTCTTGGTGTTGTTGTGTGTTTGATACTTGTAGGAAATTCTTTTGCTAAAGAGCTTAACTGATTTGCTAGTTCTTGATTAAGTAGTTGTTTAATTAAAAGTTGTTAATCAACCCCGTGAGTATGCTAATTAATTAAAGTGATTATAACTTGAGTAATCAACTAGTATTCCAAGTATGTTAATTGATATGGTAATCCAATTTAACTAACCTAAGCATGTAAATAAGCTAATTAATATGAGCATGTTAACAAACTTAGGTTATAAACGTCAAAAACATGCTATCGTTCTTTGAAGTTTTGTTTTGCTTAATTTATCATATGGTTTTGATTAATCCATTGTATGTTGTATGTACGTTTAGGGTAGTCTCATGACGATTAAAACAATTAGAAAAACCACCACGGGGTGGCCATAATCAAGTGAGGTTAAGAATTTACTTTCCCTTATCGGGATCACAAGCCATTAACATAATTAATTAGAAACCATAGGATTTCCCTAAGTTATGCTCCATATACGAGCTATTCCTAAAACACGTAACTATTCCTAATATACGTAAATAAAAGATTGGCTTGAGGTGAACCCATTCCAAATAAATAAAGAGCGGCATCTCATATGCATAAACTAATTCTCTTATTGGACCTTTAGACTCACGTCTTACTTGCGGTGTAGGTACACGTACACCGGAGTTTCTTGAGCAAGGAAGACGCAGTTGATGAGGGATTTACACGTGCGAGCTTGTGGTTGGCTAGGTTATGTAAAGTGAGAGGCAGTTGGTTTGTAATTTAATTAAAGTTTTCTAAAGTGTAATTAAAGTGTATTTAATTGTGTTTCAATTTCTTAGTTCGTTATCAACGCTTCCGCAAATGTTTTTATTTCTGCAAATGTTTTATTTCCGCAATGTTTTAAAGTGTTCCTAACTGCTCGGCGTGCACTCTGATATGTTTTTCTAAAAATTTAACGTATTTTTTTAAATGTATGAAAATTCGGGTCGTTACAGCATCCGCTACGAGTTTTGTCCAATTATAGGCTCCTTATCTACATCACAAGACTTAAACTATGAGTCTAAATGTAATGACCCAGTTATTTATTTGCTTTTTAAAAATACGTGAAATTTAAAACTTTTATAAAACTACTAAAATCTTTATTAAAACCCTTTTAATTTGAAATTATAGTTCTTTTCTTATAACTGAACCGTTAAAATCCTTTACTTTGACTCATTATTAAAATAGTTTTAACCAGTAGAAAACTATAGTTATAAAATATTTTCTCAAAACATAGCAGAAGCGTAAATTCCTTTTTCTTTAAAAACGTAGCGGAAACATTAATTGTAACGACCCGAATTTTCGTAAATCATTTAAAAGGCGTAAAAATTTGAAATTTCTTTTTGACATAAATCAGAGTGCGTAAATCCGAATCGCTACCAACTCTTTCTTCAAACTCTTTGTGAAAACCAACTTATTAATTATGCAGAAGCATAAATACTATGAGGAAACTCATTTGTTTCAAGAAATTATTTACGGAAGCGTCATAAAATAACCCTTTGTAAATCATGGAAGAAGCGTAAGAAATCTTTCAAAGGAAATACTAAGCAATTCAAACATTATGTCTATCAAATAAATCTTAACCTATTACTTCGTTGATTCACAACCGTTTACTTTTCTTTGTCTTTGCCTTGCCAGCCCGAATCCTGTGCGTGAGAAATCATCTATCTCTGCCTCGTTATGCGTTTCTCATCTACTTCTTATCCATTTACTATCTATTTGTCATTGTACCTACACCACAAGTAAGGACGTGAGCTTATGCCCAGTAAGGTGATGGGGAAAAACAATTTATACATTTCTCTCTTTAATTCTTCTTGGAATGGGGGCCACCCAAACCAATCATTTCATTACGTTCGTTCTTTCATTCGTTCTTTACTCATACATCGAGCTGGAGATTGGAGGTTGTCCTTTGAGATGGCCTAGCTGTACGACTCTAACCTCCTGTGCGCATACTAGTCCCTTTCCCGTCTTAGTGAGGGTGTATCCTAGCAGCTAGGCTAGATTCGGACTATCCATCTACTCCAACTCCCTATTGGTTCACTTTTTCAGGCGTATCCCGCCTTATGGGTTCTTTCTTTCTCCTCCGACGTATCCCGCCTTTGGAGTTCTTCCTCTTTCCGGCGTATCCCGCCTTTAGAGTTTCTTCTCTCCTGGCATATCCCGCCAAGTGGGTTTCTTCGGTGATGGACGTATTCCGCCCATCCCGAACATTCTTTTTTCTTAGCATTTTTCCTCACTCATGCATGTGGGTACCATCCTGAAGGTTAGCCCCTACTTGGTTTCTATTAACATGAAGCACACTGCATTATAACATACATTAACAGAAACTGAAATGCACATTGAAGTAAACATACTATAATTGAACTTGCGCATATAAAGAATTGCAATAATTGAAATGATATCGCATGGTAACAGTTAGCGAATATGATAAGATAATAAAGTAACATACGACACATATCATTAGCTAAACAAGCTCATTGAACTAAGCTAGGCTAACAGACATATACTTAACATGTTAATTATGCTTGAGAGTCAATAATTGAATTTATAATAAACATGCTAAATAATTCCATGTGAACTAAAACCAGAAGGTTCCTATCCAGAACCAAGACATAATATTTACGAGTCAAGTTTGTTAATCCATACTTAAGGAAATCAATGGAAATCCGAAATGACTTATGACATTCATGCATCTTAACTCCTTAACCCTTTTTCCTTCGTTTATTCAGTTAACTAAATCTTTTTCCTTCGTTTGTTTAGTTAACTAAACCTTTTCCTTTGTTTGCACATCATAGTAGTTCCTATCACATTCCGTAGCCATTGAATATATAATTGAGAATTTAAAACAATAAAAGGAGTATCACTAGGGAAATCAAAGCTCATTCCTGCTTATCATATATTCTCTTCTTCATTTCCTCGTTATCAATCACATTTCTATCAACAATGAGAACTACAATTCCTAACCAGTACCAAATGACAACCTCAACTATCTACGCATGCTATTCTGAATAAAACGGTAGTGAACATACTTATAAAATCATATACAAAAACTACTTAACAGATTACATTTTAAAATCATGTTTTCAATCAAATAGAACCAACGACTACATTGAACAATTAAGTGATGAATACTATACAGTAGGAAAATACAATATGCTTTTAATTGATTCTATAGCAAGACTAAACATGTTGTTAAACAACCAACATAGCAGCAATTTCTAACATCTATCATGCTTTTAGATTTAGAGAAACAGTAGGTGACAATTGATCATTTATCTAATATTATGACTTCTTTAACATCACTAGAAATAACATTACTAGAAATCTATCGAAATCTGCAAAGGAAACATGGAATCGTTACATCATAACTTCTTTGTCATCACTTAGAGAAATCTGTTAAGGAAGAATCATTGGAGGCCCAAGAAGGCAAGGGAAGCAAGGCAATATTGTTAAATTTAAAGAATGGCCCAAACAGCCCACGGCTTGGCCCAGCCCGTGGGCCGCCCGCCTGACAACATGCCCGCCAGCCGATAGCACGCCCGCCAGCTGACAGCACGCCTGCTAGCGCACACCAGCCACACCGACAGCTCAGCCGCCCGCTAGCACAACTCACCGACCGTGCGATAGTCTGCCATGAATGCGCGCCTAGCACTGCCTCCCATGTGACACTCGCTGTAATTCTTCACCTAACATTGAATTTTTGCATTCTTTTGTATATTTTATGTAATTTTATAATGTTTCTATATCCCCTAGAGTTGCCTGTAAATGGATGGGCAAGCCTTCAATGTGAATCATAACTTACAACTTGCAATTTGAGAGCATTTTGCTTAGAGAGTGATTCTCTTCTTGAGTTCTCTTTGAGGACTTGATCTTCTTCAATTGTTTGCTTGAAGAGATGAAACTTGATAGCTTTGGTTCAACCAACAAGTTTAGTTTGGCTCAAGCTCTTTTATTTGATAGTTTCGGTTCTTGTCTCTCCATAGATAACGAGTCGAACTCCTAATCTGTTTGAATCTCCAAGTTGTCCTGTGAACACTCCCTACTGTTGTTGGGTCTCGGATCTCTAATAACCATGGTTTGCATCCATTTGTGAGTGAGGAATTGTGAAATATTTGATGGTGAAAGTGTGGAGGAGGAGTTACTCGGGAATCGAGAGAGTTATGCTTTTGGAAATTCTATCGTAGGAAAATTCTTCAAGAGGTAAGAAATAGGATGCGGTGGCTAGTGGAAGCCTTGCATCACAAGGTTTTATATTTTAAATTACTTTAAATTGTTGTTGAAAATACTATTGGAATTATTCGTATAGATTAACGATAAAATAATTGTTAAAAATATCATAAAGATTATCATTAAAATGATGTTAACATAATTACAGAAATTGTCGTTGTAATTAATGCACGAAATAAAAAAGAAAATACATAAACGTAAAAATGAATAAAAATACATAAACTGCCTTCATATATGGACTGGTGTTTGCTTTTAATGCCATTGTAATGTTATGAACAGTACATGCATCATGATAAGGCTTATAAAAATGCTGACATATGGATAGCATGTTAATACATGAACCAATAAACGTAAATAGGTGTATGAGATCGGTGGTGACGCCCCTAATGGATGTATCTCCTTGTCGGAGTGACGATTAAGAAACAAGACAATATAATGGATCCAACTTCCCTAGATTAATAAGATCTCATACATCTGGACTGTTAAGTGAAACTAAAATGGAATGTAGAGGGGATAGGTTCTTCTCTAAAAATGATTGCATAAGCATTGCATAGCAATAAATACATTCTATTTCTTGCTGAGCCTCAGCTCATTATATTACCCATGATGCAGGTAAATATAATTAATGTAAAAGGAGAATGCATTGCTAGATGAAATCTTGGGTTATCAACTGGAGAAGATCTGATGAGTTATGGCTCAAGAAAAAAATTGGTTATTTTAAATTATGATTTTATTCAATAAATGGTTTGTATAATATGAACAGCATTGTAAATTGTTTAAAATTATGATTTAAATTTATTCCGCTAAGTTACTCTAATTTCCTACTTAACAATACGTTTGAAAAGATTAAAAGAAAATTTTTAAATTTTCCATAAATTTTGAATAAAGAAAATTGATTTTTATAAAGTGGAGCGTTACAAATGGTATCACAGCATAACTCGGTTCTGTAGACTTTTGATAACGCAAGACTCATTATGGAACGCTTTTCCAACTATAAGTAATTTTCTTATAAATTACATTAAATTATGATTTATCTTATAGTAGGAATGGTTAATTGAGAAACTCAATTCAATTAAATTTATTAACACTTAGTGGTGTAATTGTACTGTGTAAGTAAGTTGTGTCTAAGGAGATTGGTATTTAAAAATTACCATTGTGACCGCCCAGTCCTTCTTGAGAACTTACTTGGAAAGGGAATTCAGATTGAGGAGTCTGCTAAAAGCATTATTTTCTTGGAATTTCCTGATCAGTACTATCCATGTATAAAAAGGAATTAACAATACTCCAATAAAATATGTAGGAATATAGAAATGGCAAGAAGAGCAAGAGGTAACGTACCTATGAATGGCACCCATGTAGGTGCTAATAACCTAAACGAGAACGGAGGAAACGATGCTCTCAATCATATCACTACTATAGTAGAAAACAATCCCAGTTTATGGAACAACAGCTCCAGCTTATGACATGCCTCGTGGGGAATGGAAATGGAAGTGGAAATGAACATGGGAATGGCAACCAACAAGCAATTGCGGTTCTTGAAAAAGCTGGTTGGGAAAAATTTTTAAAGCTCAAACCACCTAGTTTTGATGAGAATGTGTCTGATGTAGCCAAAGCAGAAGAGTGGATCTGATCCATTGAAGACATGTTTGAGTATACTGGCATTGGAGATATTGAGAAGGTTAAATGTGCCGCATATTTGTTGGTCTTGGACGCCCGTTTTTGGTGGGACTTGTTAAAAGCAGCACGAGATGTTCGTGCCCTTAGTTGGAAAACCTTCAAGGAGCTATTCAATGGAAAATATTTTAACTGTACTATAAGAACGCAAAAGTGGAATTCTTGAGATTGCGACAGACGGGGATGGTATCAGAATATATCCAGAAATTTGAGGCCTTAGCTCGATTTGCTCCACTCTTTGTGTTAATGGAAGAATCCAAAGGTAATCATTTTGTTCAAGGATAAAAAATGGAAATCCTTGATGGTGTTATGATATCAGGAACAAAGGATGTCCCTTACGAAAAAATTGTTGTAAAAGCTCTAGCGGTGGAGAATACAAAGACTATGGCAGCAAGACAAAAAGAGTTTAGTCAAAGACTTTGGAGGAACAATCAAAATCCGAAACGTGTTGCCCAAACTGTTAATCGTGGAATAAAGAGACCTTCTGGGTTGGATTTAAAAATCGGAAGAGACAAGCGTCCGATGATTGAAACACCTAATCGACCCAAGCCTTGCCCAAAATGCCATAAAAGCCACTTTGGCCCATGCAATGTTGGTTCTGGCCTTTGCTTCAAATGTGGAAAACCAAGGCATATTTCCTAATTTTGCCCAGTATTGTACAGAAAATCAAAAGAGGTAGCTTCAAGAGCTTTCTCATTATACGGAGACGAGGAAGAAGCAATGGAGGAAATGATAAATGAAGGAGTCGAAAATAAGGAGATAGAAATCAATGAGGAAGTACCCGCTGTTGTGTCAGGTACTCATGACTTTTGATAAGTCTGCACATTTTGTAAACTATTATCCCTAAATCATTAAATAAAAATGTTCTCGTTTATCTTGTCAGGTGCAATTTCTATTAATGGTATTTCTGCATATACCCTCTATTCGATTCAGAAGCTACACACTCATTCATTACAACCGAATTTAACACAAAAATAGGTTGTCCTTCGAACCTTGCAAATTGTACGCATAAAGTCTAATTACCCTCTAGCAATTATTTAATAGCTTGTGGTATTTTAAAGACTCAAGAAGTTGAGATTTGTGGCCACTTATTTTATGCCAATTTAATTATTATGGGTATTAAAGGTTACGACATCATCCTAGGTATGGATTCGCTATCTCAACATCAAGCTAATATTCATTGCAAAAAGAAGGAAGTAAATTTTTACTCTCTTGATGGTAATTCACATATTTTCCGAGGAGCTAAGGACAAAAAAAGCTTGCTCTGATATCGAAAATCAAAGCCGTTCGATTATTGTAAGATGGTTGCAAAGGATTTCTTATCAATGTATTAAACTCTACGACAAGCTCGAAAACAAAATTAGAAGATGTTGTTGTGGTCCAAGAATTTCCTGGTGTCTTTCTTGATGATGTTCCTAAACTACCACTTGATTGAGAGATCGAGTTTATAATTCACCTACACCCTAGCACGGAACCCATTTCTAAGAATCCATATAGAATGGCACCAACTGAATTGCGAGAGTTAAAGCTACAGTTGGAAGAATTGGTCAACAAGAGTTTTATTCGACCAAGCTTCTCTCCTTGGGGAGCTCCGGTTCTATTTGTCAAGAAGAAGGATGGATCTCTACGGATGTGTATTGACTACCGAGAACTCAACAACGTGATGATTAAGAACGAATATCCATTACCAAGGATTGATGATTTATTTGATGAATTGCAAGGAGCAAACGTATTTTCCAAGATTGATCTCTGATTGGGATACTATCAGCTAAAGGTTAAACCAGAGGATATTCTGAAAACAGCTTTCCAGATGAGGTACGAACATTATGAATTCCTTGTGATGTCATTTGGGTTGACCAATGCTCCAGCAGCATTCATGGACCTAATGAATCAAATTTTCAAGGAATATCTGGATAAGTTCATAATTGTCTTTATTGATGACATCCTAATTTATTCACGCTCGGCGGAGGAACATTGAGAACATTTGCGGATTGCTCTTTCTATTTTTGCCAAACATAGCCTATACGCGAAATTCTCCAAATGCAAATTCTGGCTTAACAAAGTAAGTTTTCTTGGCCATGTGATCTCGAATGAAGGCATCGAGGTTGACCCAACAAAGATTTAAGCAGTAACTTATTGGTCTCAACCAAAGAATGCAAGTGAGATTAGGAATTTTCTTGGATTACAGGCTATTAACGACATTTTATGAATAGATTTTCAATGATTGCCCTACCTTTAATGAGTTTAACAAAGAAAAATGAACGGTTTTTATGGACAAATGAATGCGAGGAAACTTTCCAAGAATTAAAATGTCTATTAACTACTGCTCTTATTCTGGCACTACCAGTTGAAAAAGGAAATTTTTGTATCTATTGTGATGCATCTAAGCACGGGCTCGGTGGGGGTACTAATGCAGAATAGAAAAGTAATTGCTTATGCATCCAGACAGCTCAAATCACACGAAGTTAATTATCCAACTCATGATTTGGAACTAGCTGCAGTGGTTTTCACTCTCAAGATCTGGAGACATTATTTATATGGACAACGGCGCGAGATTTACACCGACCATAAGAGCTTGAAGTACATTTTAACATAAAAGAAGTTAAATATGAGGCAACGACACTGGTTGGAATTCGTCAAAGACTATGACTGCGAGATCAAATACTATCCCGGTAAAGCCAATGTTGTTGCTAATGCCATAAGCCGAAAGCTCACTATTATGAGTATCATATGTGAAGAAATGCTTTAGGGACTTTAGAAAGATGTTCGTGAATTGGATGTACACTTAGTTCCTGCTCAGTCGGATATCATTTTGCTAGCATTAACATTGAAGCCTTCCATTTTGGAATTGATTAAAGAAGCCCAACAAGATGATAGCCTATGCAAAGATTTTAAGATAAACTCGACACTAGGAAAGCATAATGATTATTCCATGTCTACTGATGGAATAGTAAAGTTTAAAGGAAGATGGTTTGTGCCAAGCAATTCACACTTACGAACAGCAATCTTACAAGAGGCTCACTCTTCAAGTTTCTTTATTCATACCGGATGCAATAAGATGTACAAGGATCTCAAGACTCATTACTTTTGGCCAAAAATGAAGAATGATTTTGTAGACTATGTGGGATTATGTCAGGTTTGTCAACAAGTTAAAGTAGAACATCAGAGACCTGGTGGACTGCTTCAGTCTTTGCCAATACTTGAATGGAAGTGGAAGCATATCACGATGGACTTTGTTACTGGTTTACCTAGGACTGCCAAAGGAAATTATACGATCTGAGTAATTGTTAACTGATTGACCAAAGTCGCCCATTTCTTACCTGTACAAATGACTTATACGATGAATCAATTTGCCAATTTATATGTCAAAGAGATCGTTCGACTACATGGTGTACCAGTTTCCTTTGTTTCTGATCGGGATTCACGTTTCACTTCAGCATTTTATAAGAGTTTAAATAAGACCATGGGCATGAAATTGAAATTCAGCACTGCTTTTCATCATCAAATTGATGGTCAAAGTGAGAGGACAATTAAGACTCTGGAGTCTATGTTGCGAGCCTGTGTACTTGATTTCCAGATTGGATGGGGAAAGATACTGCCGTTAGTAGAATTAGCTTATAACAACAGTTTTCATGCCACAATTGGAATGGCATCGTATGAGGCATTATATGGTAGGAAATGTAGATCTCCGTTATATTGGGGTGAAGCAAGAGATGTTAAATTTTTCGGCTCTGATATTGTTCAACAAACTGCCAAATTTGTTGCTTTAATTCATCAACGTATGCTTTTAGCTCAAAGTTGCCATAAAAGTTATGCAGATCATCGTCAGAAAGACTTGGAATTCAATGAAGGAGATTTGGTTTTTCCAAAAGTGTCGCCTTTCAAATGAATTATGCGTTTTGGCAAAAAGGGAATGCTAAGTCTGAGATATATTGGTCCCTTTATGATCACTAAGAGAATGGGGAATGCAACTTATCAATTTCAATTACCAGCCTCAATGGATAGCGTGCACAACGTATTCAATGTTTCAATGTTAAAGAAATGTCTTCGTGACCCAACTCTCATATTACCTCCGATGATGTACAAATCCCGAAGAACCTTAGTTATGAAGAAAGATCTGTGCAAATTCTGGACTACAAGGTAAAAGAGCTTTAACACAAGCAAATTCCATTAGTTAAGGTATTTTGTCGCAATTATGCAGTTGAAGAAGCTACGTGGGAAAGAAAGGAGGAGATAAAAGACAAATATCCAGAGTTATTTGAATAGAAAATTTCAAGGAAGAAATTTATTTAAGGGGGGAGGATTGTAATATCCCAACATTTTATCGGGATTAGAAATATATTATTTATGAATTTTGGAAATTTTAGAATGATTTTCTCATGGGAGGTAACACCCCGATTTCCCGTAAAAGAATTAAGTCCAAGATAAAGATCCATTTAATGGCAAGTCATGGCCCATGATCGTTCTAAGTATTAAGGAAGAATCAACAGAGACTCAAGAAGGCAAGGGAAGCAAGGCAATATTGTTAAATTTGAAGAATGGCCCAAACAGCCCATGGTCTAGCCTAGCGCATGCACCGCCCTCCCGACAGCGCCCCCACCAGCCGATAGCACACTGGCCACTGCACCCCTGCCACACCTATAGCGCCGCCCCCCGACCAGTATGCTGCACCAACTACCTTGACTGCGTGCCCAGTGTCACCTCACACGTGCCACCCGCGGCAATTCTTCACCTAACATTGAATTTTTGCATTCTTTTTTATATTTTATGTAATTTTATAATGTTTCTATGTCCCCTAGAGTTGCCTATATATAGATGCGCAAGCCTTCAATGTAAATCATAACTTACAACTTGAAATTTGAGAGCATTTTGCTTAGAGAGTGATTCTCTTCTAGAGTTCTCTTTGAAGACTTGATCTTCTTCAATTGTTTACTTGAAAAGATCAAATTTGATAGCTTTGGTTCAACCAACAATTTTAGTTGGCCTCAAGCTCCTTTCTTTGATAGTTTTGGTTCTTATCTCTTCATAGGTAACAGGTCGAACTCCTAATCAGTTTGAATCTCCAAGATGTCCAGTGAACACTTCGCATTGTTGTCCGGTATTGAATCTCTAATAACCATGGTTTGTATCCATTTGTGAGTGAGGAATTGTGAAATATTTGAGGGTGAAAGTGTGGAGGAGGAGTTACTCAAGAATAGAGAGAAGTTACCCTTTGAGAAATTCTATTGTAGGAAAATTTTTCAAGAGGTAAGAAAAAGGATGCGGTGGCAAGTGGAGGCCCAACAACACGGGATTTTATGTTTTCAATTACTTTAAATTGTTGTTGAAATACTATTAGAATTATTTGTATAGATTAACGATAAAATAAACGTTGAAAATATCATAATGACTATCGTTAAAATGATGTGAACATAACTACTAAAATTATCGTTGTAATTAATGCACAAAATAACAAAGAAAATACTTAAACATAAAAATGAATAAAAATACATAAATTGCCTTCATATATGGGCTGTTATTTGCTTTGAATTCCCTTGTATTGTTTGTACATGCATCATGATAGGGCTTATAAAACTGCTGACATATGCATAACATGTTAATAAATGAACCAATAAACATAAATAGGTGTATGAGATCAGTGGTGACACCCCTAATGGATGTATCTCCTCGTCAGAGTGACGGTTAAGCCACAAGACAGTATAATGGATCCAGCTTGCCTATATTAATAAGATCTCATACATCTGGACTGTTAAGTGAAACTAAAATGGCATGTAGAGAGGATAGGTTCTTCTCTAAAAATGATTGCCTAAGCATTGCATAGCATATACATACATTCTATTTCTTGTTAAGCCTCAGCTCATTGTATTACCCGTGATGCAGGAAAATATTATTAATGAAAATGGAGAATACATTGCCAGATAAAATCTTGGGTTATCAACTGAAGAAGATCTGATGAGTTATGGCTCAAGAAAAAAATTGGTTATTTTAAATTATGATTTTATTCAATAAATGGTTTGTATAATATGAACTGCAATGTAAATTGTTTAAAATTCTGATTTAAATTTATTCCGATAAGTTACTCTAATTTCGTACTTAACAAAACGTTTGAAAAGATTAAAAGAAAATTTTTAAATTCTCCATAAATTTTGAATAAAGAAAATTGATTTTTATAAATCGAGGCGTTACAATACCAAATGTCACGTTGAATCACTTTGAATGTCACATTTTAATTAGAGCCATTGGAGGTAGGAGTCTTTGAGTCACACCTACTAAGTTGCACCTCCAGGTTGGAGGTGGAAAATGATAAAATACTAAGGATATAAGGTTGAACACTTAGACTTTCTAATAAAAAAGATAATTTTCTCCCAAAATATCCCCAGAGCTCTTTTCTTGTTCTTCCTTGAAAGCCTAGGTATGTTGAGATCCTTTATAGTTTTGTTAAAAATTTATTCAGATTATAGAATTCATAGTGAAATGATGGAGTGAGAGTGGAGGGTGTAACGACCCGGTTTTTTGCAAATTCTTTGAAATGCGTGAAAATTTGAAACTTTTAAAAACTATTGAAATTGCTTTTAAGACATATCAGAGTGCAATGCTAAACCGGCCTACTACTAACCTTTCGTTAAACTCGTATTGAAAATCCAATTAATAAAATGCAGAATCGTTATAAAATCATTTGTTTGAAGCTTTCGGAAGCATAAATAATTTAATGAAAGAAACTTAATAAAAGAAACTAGACAATTAAATACAATTTAAATTACAATCATTATCTCTTTTCTACTCTCTTAGCTTGGCCAGCCACGAGTTTTGCGCATGCAAATCTTTCATCCCTGCTTTATTATCTATTCTTTGTTCCTCGTATGTTTACCTACTATTATCTATTCGTCGTTTGTACCTACACCACAAGTAATACGTGAGCCTAATGGCCCAGTAAAGAAAAGGATTTAATGCAATTATGATATGCCTCACTTTAGTCCTTTTTGGAATGGGGGCCACGCAAACCAATCCTTTCATTACGTTCATTCATTCGTTTATTCTTTACTTTACTTTAATCCATTTGTTCGTTACTCGTACTTCGAGCAGGAGATTGGGGGATTTTCTCGTGCAATGGTGTAGTGGATCCGATCAAACCTTTTACTTGCAACTAGAACTCCTGTACCCGATCAAGGAGGGGCTTCAACTAGTTACAGACTAGACCCGTTACCCATTTGCCCTCCAACTTTCTATTTCCTTCATTTTCTTTAACATTTTGCCTCACATAATGCATGTGTGAGTACCACCACCAAGGTGGCATTCCCTATTAGTTTCTATTAACATGATGCATGACCATACATTCTCAACCTAACATGATACATGATGCATGATGCGTAACTTTAACATTAATTGAAGTGCGCATATAAAAGAAAGTAATTGACAATAATTGAATACCAGAATTGAAAGCGCATATTGGAGAACGATTAAATATGAAATTTTAAATAACGAAGCACATAAGGAAATCAAACAATGAACGAATTCAATAAGGGAATACAGAAATTGAACACCCATATCAGAACAATATACAATCAATTAAAACAATGAAAACATGCTCGAATTAATAGAACACAACAATAATCGAAGTAGAGATCGAAACATACTATTGATTAACATGCTAATTATCTAGTTAGTTTCCTAGTCCATTTACATGCTCCAGGAAGATAGCATTAATTATTCTAGTTAGTTAACTAAACATGCAAACATGTCACACCCTAGTTGCTAACATGCCACTAATTAATTTGACATGCTAAGTAATCAGCTAACAAGTTAAACATACTAACTACATGTTATGAATTATCCTAGGTAACTACCTACTCAGATTCATGCTTTTATTGTGTTATCGACAATTAATGTGATATGTACTAAACATGCATAACTAATTAATCAATTGTTGTCCTAGTTAATTAACATGCTCAACGAAGTGATTAACATGCTTAGGAACTAATTACAATTATTACCCATTACAATTTACATGCTCATGAACTAATTATAATTATTACCCTATTACAATTTACATGCTTGGGAACTAATTACAATTATTACCCTAGATGATTAAACATGCTTTTATTATAATTAATTAACATGCTATTATTATTCTTGTTAGGTAATTAAACATGCAAATCAATTAATCACACCCATTAAACCAATATCATGTTAACATGCTAATATTAGTTAATTTATGCTCAAGAGTATCCTTAATTAATTTACATTCTCAAGGAAGATATGATGAATATTTTAATTAATTATCCTAATTGATTTGCATATTCATGAAAGATTTCCATTATTGATTATCCTAGTAAATTAACATACTCAAGCATTCGATTGTTATTCTAGAACCCTAATTAATTAACGTGCGCAACTGGTAATTCAACCATGCTTACTAACATATACAGAATTAATAGACGAGTTGTTTGAACATAATAATTTTGATTTACACAAAAGGGGTTTAACTAAATGAAATGGAACAGAACCAATAGCAGAACAACATAGGAGTTATAATTGAAGGAAGCAACAATTAAAATAGATAACCAGTAAACAATACAGAACCGGGTCATTCTCAATGAGTTCTCAACTCGTTCATACATTCAGGCTTCACTCATATATCTACGCAGTAACATTCATTCATGTAAGGAGATTGTAGGACATTCATAGCGAGTAAAGTAAATAGCAGAATTTAGCAAAGGAAATCACAAGAAACTAAACACCCAAAACTCATGCACTCTACTTGTGGGTAGGGCCTCCAATTGGCTAAGACATACCCATTTCCTTACCTCAATTCTTTATTGCGCGTTAGCACCTAATCGCTATCCTTTTTCCCTTTCCGATACCTTCACAATCAAAATCATCTTTCATTAGTAATTTCGACTTATAACTTTCATTTCCTTTTCGAATTCTAACTTATACGATAATTCTAAGAACTTCACGGAACATAACCTATCTCAACTTAAACTATCAGTAGCTTATACGTTTCAAGGAAACATACGTCCAATATTTTTCCTCAACCATATAAAGTTTCTAACACTACAATAGAGAACATTACGTTTCAATAGAGGCATTAACACAACAAGGTAAAATCCAACACTTCATGCTTGTGGAAATGATCAATAGAGTGTTATATTCACAATTCAATTCTTCACAGAATATCAACCCAATTAATAGCACATAATCAAACTATCCTTCACAAAATCAAGAAACTGAAACCCAACAGAGGCATCACCATCAATAGAGTATAAACTTAGCACTTATCTCCATCCTTAATTCATAGAAACAATGAAGGAAATCTCCTTACCTAAAGATTTCAGGAGACCCTAGAGCTTCTATAGCTCCAACCTTCTCATCCTGCCTCCCCTAGCTCTCAGCTCACCTCTCCAGAGAGCATCCCTCTTCCGCTCAGTCTCCATTTCTCCCAAATGCTCTAGAACTCAATACACCCGAGAGTATTATGCTCTTCTCACCTCCTTCTCGACATTTCAACCTGGTGACACTCCCAGCCATGCCATGGACCATGCCCTGCTTCGCCCATTCCCTTCGCATGTCCACGCATGTCTCACGGTTGATTTCTTCAGAGCAAGATAGAGGAAAGACCGGCTTGGGCCAAACCACAAGCTGGACCATAGGCCTTTGGCTAGTCCAGCATGAACCACCAGTTCTCCCATCGACCCAAGGCATCGCCAATGGCCCCCCGACGCCAAATCGCCTTTGTTGAGTACCACGCCGACCATATCATCATCGTCCATTGCCGTCGATGACCGAAATCGACAGAGTGTCGACAGTTGATGCCAAATCCGGCGACCCAAGCTTTGCACCAAACTAATCCACGAAGCCCGACGCTTTACTTGTTGCCCGCTTCTCGCTAGACCACGACGCACTCCCCGTCGAGATGCGGGAGAGGACAACCTGAGGGCTCCTACCATCCTCCTTTGCTCACAGTCTCCTTCCTCTTCACCATCGCTCATCCTTCTCCCTCTCTCTTGTTCGTCTCTTTGGGTTCGCTCATGGACCGAATGGCTAGGGGCCGTTCTGTTTCTTCTTGTTTTCTCCCCAAACCGGTTCACAGCGTGAACCGGTTTATCCTTCCCTGTCCTCTAAATTCTCATTATTCTATTCCTTTAATTCATTAAATCCTCCCCTTTTTAATATTTTCACATCTTAATTCCAAATCAATTCATTCTCAAAATTCTTAATTTAAAACAATTCCATTCATTATTTTCGGACTAAGCCAAACTAAATCGTTTAAATCCATAATTCTGTCCTTAATTAATACTAATTATTATCCAATAAATTCATAAATTATAATCTTACGAATACGTCCTTGGTAATACCTCGATAATTATCCAACAGTTCCAAATACGCCCAATTACCTTCCAATTATTCTTATTAAATTATGATATAAAAAGTCAGGGTATTACAGAGGGAAAGGATTGTAATTGGATGATTTGTGGTATTTGATATTGGTTGTTTATTTTTCTGAAATTTTTGAGTTAAGCCAATTGGATGTATTATTAAGGACATTTTAAGGAAAGAGTCGGCTTTGGAATTAATGGATTTTGTTAAAAATGGGAAAGTTATGAAAGAACAAAGTTAAGTGAAAATGGATCAAAACCCTATAATGTATGTGTAAACTATTATGTTTTTATCTTGAATCGTATTAGATGTTTATTGGTTTTGAAGATATTAAGAAGAATTATTAAGTGAAGTGCTGAGTTGTTTGAAGAAATTAAGGTAAGAGATATGCATGTGTTTGACCATGGTGGTCTACATCACAAGATATTAGGTTATACTATTTGCAATGTTGTTTTGATAGGTTGTTAGTTTGGTGATGATAATGTTGTTGATGCACTACTTTGGTAATGTTAATGATAGTAATGTAATGATAAATTGTTGAACTAAAATTTAAATGTTGAATGAAATGCATACACGACATGCATCATGATTTAAGTAATATATTATATTGTTAGCATGTATATGCATTGTAATGTAAATGAAATGGACTGAATAAACATAAATATGCGTTGGAGGTAGGGGGATCAACAACAGTCCTACTTGGGAGAACTGCAGCATGATGTATCTCATCCCTCATTGGGATTGAGTGATGGTTCTTCCCAAGATAGACTCTAGGATGTATTGTTTCTCTTGGACTAATAATCTCCAATGTTTTGGACTGTTATGTGGCTATAAATAGTAAACAAAAAAGATTGGTTCTTTTCTTAAATGAATGGCATGAGCATTGAGTCAGCATGAGCATACATTAATCATTTTCATTCTATCTCTTATTGAGTTTTATGCTTATAGTTTAATCTTGTGATGTAGTGTAATACCCCAGATTTTCATAGTACTAAGCACAAGGTCTATGTGGCGATTATTGAGTATTTATGGGGTGATTGTGGTGTAGAGATGGGATTTGGGGTTTTTGGATCGTTCGAAGTGTGATTTTTCAAAGTGTTTGAAGGGATGATAAGGGGATAAGAGAATGGTCGATCATTGCTATGGTTTGATCGACCATTGAGTGTGTAAAATGATTAAGGCGGTCGATCAATTAGGATGCAATCGATTGTCAATGTTGCAAGTCATTACAGAAGCAAAGGAATTTGGAAGCGGTCAATCAACTAAAGAGTGGTGATCGACAGGTTTCAAAGAGAAATCTATACTGATTATAGCCTTTTTCGAAGCGGTCGATCAATTGAAGGGGGTTGATCGACTGGGTACAAAGCAAAAATATTCCAGAGAGCAACGATTTTGGCAGCGGTCGATCGTCTACTAAGGCGATGATCAACCAATAATTCCAGAAAAGCAGATTTGCTGTTGATCATCGATGAATCACTGTTGATCATTTCCATGATTGCAAAATTTGCAATCGATCATATGAAGGAGGTGATCGATCGATATGCCAACGATCACAGAGAAAATGGCAAACTGTCGCCTAAAAATTGAAGGGATGCTTGGAAAATGACGGTTGGCACTTCGTGGATGCTTAAGCGTTGCATCCCTAACCCTTTGACCTTCAGTTGGATGTTGAAGGAGTGTGAGATATGGATTATAAACACAGGTGAAACATAAGGGACTGGGAGAATGATCGATGAACTGCTAAGAGTTTTAGAGGAAGGGAGAAGTATTCCAGTGAAAGAGGGAGAGAATTGTGAGGAAGTAATGACAAAGTTCTTGAAAGGAAGAGAGTCTCCGGAGATTCAAGTTTCTCTCCTCTCATAGGTTCTATGGGTAGCAGACTTTCTCCCATGAATTCTTGATGGATTTAGACGATTTAGTTTTCTGTTCAGTTCACTATGATGATAGGTAATTTTGCGAATGCTCTGTGAATATAGTTTTGTCTCCCCACTTTGCTCTCTGTTTGTTGAAGATGGTAATCTGTTGAGTGAGCTTCATTCTATTGATTACTGCTTGAAGGGAAAATGTTCATTTGGGTTTCGCTCTTGTTTTCATTACTGCTTGAATATAAGTTGTTAAGGGCTTAGGCACCGTCTGTTGGATAATTCTTTATGCACTATGTTAATTGAAGGTTTATGTTCTGTGAATGAAGTTTTGTTAGAATGTCTCTTATGACCTGCTTATTACCTTGATAAAATAGAATTGTTGAGGATAGTGTTATGGTAATTAGGAATGCTCTCTATATAAGTGATGGCTTGAGAATAATAATAATCCATGAAGTGTTTGGTTACTGCTATATGTTTGGGTTTTATTTCTAAGCATTGTCAAGTTGAAGTAAACTGTTATGTTGGGTGTTAGATTGTTGAATTCTATTAGGCAATGAATGGGTAATCTGTTTATGAGGTTGAGTTGGTTATTGCCTATAGTTAGAAGTTTGGACTCTGTTAGTTGTTTTGCTAAAGAATTGTTGTTGATGAATATTTATTTGATTTTGAAGGTATTGAGACTGACAATTTTAAGCGCTAAAATCTTTAAGGACTCCAGGTAAGGGATATTGCATGTTTGTTGCCTTTCGGCCAACATCACAAGAGATTAGGTATTGCTTGATGACTATGTTTATTAGATGATTAGATTATTGATCTTGCTATTATTGAGGGTGTATTGCTTGATGATTGTTTGATGTTTGATGTTGTGTTTATTAGATTTTAAGTTCTTTAAGTTAAGAATTTTGATCATGCTCTTAAGTTATATAGAGGATAGACTTGACTTGTTTGATAGACTTGTAGGCGGTCATATGTATTCATGCATCATGTTTTCATAAAATGTATAAAAATGGTTTTATGCATTGTTTTAAAAATGTAAATGGAACAAATTGAATAAACGTAAATAGGTGTAATGAGATGTGGTTCTTTGAATGTCTGACATGCCTCGGGGGCCGAGGCCTATTACTCGATCGCAAACAAGGTCCTTACTGTCACTTAGCCAAATTACTGATGATCTTGTTTCTTTTGCAGGTATTAACTTCGAGGATGATTCTATTTGGGATGTTGTCCCAACGGATAAGGAGCAACCTGTGCATGTCTTGACTTGGGACACACGTGAATGTTATGAGCTTCATCAGACGGGAATTTGTCTTCCCGGCATCCCAAACGTGTAACCTTTCAATTCTGCATATTTTTATTTATTTCTTATTTTTATTTTCATGGCAAACATTGCGCCTATTTTGTGAGGGTAAAGCATGGTTATAAGCTTTACTCATTCATGCATTTAGATTGTTGGTTAGGTTAGATGGTGATGATTGAGTTATGGGCTAAGTCCAATCCTTTTCAAGCCCAAGGAAAGAGCAAGCCCAAAGAAAACATCAAGGAGCTGCCACGTGTACGCCATGCATGTTCTTCCACCAGCTTTAATCTCGGCCATTCATTCCACATTCATCCAAGAGCCTGCATATTGCCACCCACATGCCTCATCTTGGCCGTCCATCATCTGCCTCATCTCGACCGTCCATCACCCTTACTCATCATCACCTAGGTTATAAATTTCCATGGTTAGACGCATTGAAAGACAACTTTTGACGAGATTAATATATTACTATTTCCCTTCCCTGTGAGGAGATTCCGACTCCGTCGAGCGGCCGCCCCGGATCTTCGAATCCGAGACGAAGTAGAGGACTTCCTTGTTAGCAAGCTCGTGGTGCTTGAGCTAACTCGTAAGTTTTCCCTTTTCAAAATTCCATTGGGAGTTTGAGCGAGGGAAAACCGAACCATTGCCCGCGATCGGTAGATTTTCTTCAAAAATCTAGAATCCGTGAACCTAACGTTAGATAGTTCCCGGATCCGATCAAAGGTCTACATCTCCGTCCCTGTCATTCTTCGTGGGTTGCTAACACGTACTTCCTTTTGTAGGTCGTCTCGTGTCAATGTCTGCCCCATGTGGGTCATTAGGTGCTACTTTTTTTTGTCAAGTTGACATCTCTAACTCCTGTATGGGTAACTAGAACTAAATGAAAATTGAATATACATGAATAAACGTAAATAGAAGTTGTGAGGTGTGAGTTCTTGAGTTACCTACTCGTGTGGGTCATTAGGTGCTACTCTACCTTGTCAAGTTGACATCTCCAACATTTGTAAAGGTAAAGGTAAAGGTAAAGGAATATAAAAATGAAAACTGTATGTGTTTTTATAAAGAGCATAGCATAATTTATATCGCTTACTAAGTTTTAGTCTCATAGTTTAAGTCTTGTGATGTAGGTATGGAGCCTATCATTGGATAAAGCTTGTAGAGGACACAACTGATGGAGTATTGCAATGTTGAGCCCTTTTGTGCTATTGGCATATTCATCTTAGGGGTTATGGCTCATGGGATGGAATAAAGAGTGATAAACTTTTCAAAGATTTTTAAATGGTTTTTAGTTGTGAAGAATGTTTTAAACAATTGTGCTTGAACAGCTTTTAAAGTGATAATTTGTAAGTTTTATTTTGTAAAAACTTCCGCTTTTGTTTACTCTAATTTTCCTTCACATGTTTTTAAAGAAAAATTTTTATATGGCTTACAGAAAGATAAAACGAAAAACATGATGTTACATGTACGTGAGGAATTTGATCCAAATGAAGTAAACATAGAGTGACGAATAAGATTGTAGTGGAAGGAGCATAGCCATGATGAGCGCTTTCGTTACCTAATGCATTTTGATGTATGGGTTATGACTCACTAAAATGTGATTATAATGTAAATTGTATAAAGTGTGTTAAGAATCCTTTAATAGTTTTACTGTGAAAAATGTGTCTTTTGAAATATGATTTACTTCTGCTAATGCTTTCATTTCCTTTCACACATTTAAAAATAGATATAAAAAAAGAATAATGCTAAATGAAAGGTTAAATGTAAAACATGTCGTGATAATTGTATACACTTGCTCAACATTGAGATATGAAAAACATTGTGTATCTCATTCATCTCAACCAGAAATTCAAGCTTATGCGCAATCTTTCCTATCCTTTGGATTATAGGAAAGATCCCTATATACCTCGGGCTGAGCTTCCATTTCTTGATGAATCTCATTATTTCTTTGAACAGTGAAATTTTTAAAAGCACCATATCGCCCTCTTCAAATTTCTAATCCCTCCTTCTGCTATCTGCATAATTTTTGTGTCTACTTTGAGTGGTTAGTATTCTTTGTATGACTATTTGTACGGTGTCTATGGCTTGTTGTAGCATATCCAAAGCAAGAGGCTTTGCTTTTCCTACCTCATCCCAACATAGATGGGATCTACACTTTCTCCCATACCTCTACCTCATATGATGGCATGTTGATTATAGACTAATACCTAATGTTATAAGTAAATTCTACTCGGGGTAGCTTACCATTTTGTAGTGCCTTAATTTCTTTCCTTTTATTTTTAGCACTTTTGGTCATATATTTACACAAACACAAACACAGACACAGACACAGACACACATCACACACACACACACATATATATATTAACACCTTCATTATTTATTACCTTTGTTTCCTTTTTCTTTATCGTAGCGAAAGTCTTTTCTCTTTACAAATCAATTCCAATTAAATCATAAATCATTAATCAATTATTACAATATATCCATTATTACAAGTCATTTTCTTTTACAAAATGTATCTCATCCATTAATCTAGTTCACCATAACAACTCCAAGCACTCCTCATCTCCATGCTCCATCAACTACGTGGTCTTTTATCATCAGTCCTTTTTGTCTGATTTTACCTACATCGCAAGATTCATCTATGAGCCCAGCATAATAGGTAAGGAAATAATCCATAAAATATGTTGTTGAAGTGTTGTTGCAAGTGTTGAAGAAAGAAGAGTGTTGGAGAAACTAGGTGGCCTGCTCCTAGAGGAAACAGTCGACCTCGCGATCGATCTCACTTCAGACAGAGCAGAAAGTAAGTCGTCCTAATTGAATTTCCCCAGCTGGTGGTCGACCCTTTCCATCTTTCCTTAAATTTCTACAATTTCAATTATGGAAGGTCTGACTTTGGAAGCTTGTAACTCCTTTGTTTTTGAAGGTTTTGAGCTGAAATTGTGACCATACCTACTTGAATAAGATAAGAAAAGAACCATTTAAGAATCACATAAATATAAGCCACTGATTAAGAAATATACATGATACAAAATAGGTCGCCAGAAATAGAAAGTAATGTGACAAATGTTCCCGTATGGATGATTTGTCGATGACACGCCTTTGGAAAGTTGGACACCACTTCACACCTTCTTCTTCCAAGGATGAAGAATGTGGATGCCAATAAGAAAGGCTCCCCAACTTACAAGTAACCTTAATCTCGTGGTATAATGCACACGAAGGGAAACTTTGGATATAACTCACCTAAGGTTTGGAAAAGAAATCTCTCCAATTTCGAAATAAGCAAATGCTTTTTGTATTCAAACTCCATCGCCTTAAACATAAGCATTAGGTGGCTCTATATAGCCTTTTACAAAGCATAAAATAATAATAAACTAATTAAGCAATAATAATCCTAATCGGCTCATAGAATAAGTTGTCCTATTTTCTACTTAATAGAAACTAGGTTAATTAACTAAAAGAATATTAAATTAATATCTTTCTTTCTTTCTCTCAAAGTCTACATGTATTTTGCACCTAATCCATGTTAGTGCTCGTCCACTTGGATGGTTTCCATATAGAGATTTCCTTTGTCTCCAAGTTTGGACACTTGGACTTTCCTTATTCTTTGCTCTCTATTCTGTAGGCTTTTGACATAGTAAATGAAATCCAAATTTAGGAATCCAACTCATGATAAATAATCAAATACACGTTAGAGGTCAAAAGGAAGACAGTTTTTTGCAAGCCCATCAAATATTCTACAATTGTCCTAGGACTACTACCTATGCTTGACCTTGAATCTCTTCAGACTAATCTTGGAAACCTAATTAATAATAGAATGGACTCATAGTCCATCATCCTCTCGGGGTTGAAGAGTATTCGACCTCGAACCAAGTCTTGCATTGCCATAATCTTTGTTACCATAATAAGAAGAATCATCATAGAGTACCAACATTGCAATGTCTTCAATCTTTTCATGAATATAATAAGAAAACAATTCATGTTTGATTTAGTTAGTTGATGATATTAAGATTTCCATAAAAATCTTTCCATGCTTGAATAATAACTCGAATAATAGATTCTCATTCTTTGTCTTCGAGTCGAAAATAATGTAGGCCACAATAATCATTACCATAAATAAAAGTTTGAGAACTCCTTTAAGTATATGTGGCCAAAGAATAATATCATCATAATATTTCTTAATCAAATAAGGAGATGTGTCTTGGGCCTCGAAATTTTCATTGACTTTAAAATCTTCACGAATAAAATTAGGAAATAATCCTTATATGATGTGGTAGGACAATAATAGTAAGATATTCATAAATCATTTTCCATAATTGAACAATAGGTTAGTAATGTCGTGGATACCCTTTTGTAATTCAATGATTTCCATAAAAATAGTTGTGAGAATACCTTTAAGTATGTGTGGCCAAAGAACAATGTCTTCATAAAACCTTGAATTGCCTTTGCCTTGACTTGACTTATTAGCAATCCAACAAGCACTTTCCTTATGAGGGATTTTCAAGTTCCATGATTTGTCATGGTAAGCTTGCTCGTTTTGGAAACATAATCTTTGAGTTGAAGTATTGGCCACTAACTTCCTTTTTCCCTTTTTGTAATTGATCATACAAGGAAAACAATCTATCAACTTATTCTTAGACAATGATGCACAAATAGGTATACCATGCCACCAAAGTTTGTAAGGGATACCATGCATTAATAACTCCAAGTTAAGCCCCTTAATCATGATCAAAGGAACCATGTTAGTACAAATTTCATCCTTAATAAATAAAGAGCAAACCTTGTCATTGTTGAAACTTTTGCTATGCACCATTTGTTCCTCACGACAATCTTCTTGTAATATTGTTGTCAAGGAATCATCTTGGCTTTCTATAGATTCGGATACTTGTTCCTCGAGACAATCTACTTCGCTTTCTAATTGCTCATCACGGCTTTGTGTTGGTAAAATCGGGGTGCTCAATATTTTTGCTTCAAGTTATTATAACAACGCACTAATTTTAGTAAGTTGAGCTTGTTGACTTTCAGAAGAATATTCATACCTAGGACGTGGTGGTGGTGAGTGTAGAGTAAACTTTCATCTCTCAATTATTAGAGCCATCTTTATTACATCTTCAAACGTGTCATAAGGTCCTGGTTCCATCATGCTTCCAATGTCATTACGAAGTCCTAGGATGAACATTAATATTGTTTCATCTTTCGGTTCTTGCAAATTACACATTGTTTGTAAAGTTGCAAACTTAGCAATATAATTGTCAACAGTGGAGGATCTTTGCTTGAGGCTTTGCAATTGATGATAGAGCTCTTGCTTGTAATGGCTTGGAACGAACTCCTCACTCATGAGTCTCTTTAATAAAATTCAAGTCTAGATCTCTTCGCCTCCTTGCCTCCTCTTTGCACTAATGTTGCTCCACCATATTCTTGCATATTCCATGAACCTGAGTGTTATTAGTTGCACCTTCCTTAGTTCCATAGATTTTTAATACTCAAATATTCTTTCCACTTTCCCACCCACTCATTATAATCATGACCATTGCTTGAACCGTTGAATAGCGGGATGGATACCTTGGGAGTAGACGGTGGTGAATTCTCCTCGTCCAAAAAATAACTCCACTAGTAGTTTTGTCTCCTCATCATTGTGTAAAAAAAATATCATGAATTTGTAGGATGTTTTAGCTCTGATACCAAATGATGCACTAGCGGAAGGAATAACCTGTAAAATATGTTGTTGAAGTGTTGTTGCAAGTGTTGAAGAAGGAAGAGTGATGGAGAAACTAGGTGGGCTGTGTAGGATTGATATACGCCTATAGAGGGGGGTGAATATAGCGTTTTTAGCTTTTTCGCGCGATATTTTAATCTCTAATTACCCTAAGTGATTTAATGCATATAATTAAAATATCGATAACATTAAATGCGTAAATTAAAGAAAAGGGTTAGAGCAATGCACACAATATTTGTTTACGCGGTTCGGCAAACTCGCCTACGTCCGCGCTCCAAGTTTCACTTGGAGATATACTACATAATTGGCTTACGGGTGCCAATAAAACCGTTTACAAGTTGACTATTAAACGGGGCGTCACCCTTGACTAATTCTTAGGTTGTCAACCTTTGACTCTAACGAGTAGTCACCCTAAATTTGACTATTTCGGGGCGTCACCCAAGTGTGATGAATTCTAAGGGTATCACCCTCCACTATCAAGCACAATACTAAACTCGGAAATTTAAGCTTAAATCTAGCTAATCCGAATTCTCCCAAAATATAACTCGCAAGTTCGGAATAGGGAGAATTGGATTTACAACGCAATTAACAAGCTCATTGAGTAGTATTCGAGTGTTGATTTTGCTAGGGCTTCGCCTCGAATATCCGATTCGTTAGTTCTAGAGAGCTTAGAGTGATCCTCTATTTATAGACTTTGCTCAAACGGTCGACCTTATGCCCAAACGGTTGACCCTTTTCACTAGCCGTTGGAATTCTGCCCGTTGAGATTTGACCGTTAAAATATAACTTCGGTGCGGTCGACCGTACGGTCTACCCTTTCCTTCGTGCATAAATTCTAGAGCAATCTGTCCATTTCGCGGTCGACCGTGCGGTCGACCCTTTCCTTCTTGAATGGATGACAGGGTCGACCCTTTTGTTCTGTTCATCGACCTTTTGCTCCTTCTTCACCTTCTTGATTTTTCTAAGTTCCAAAATGATATGCATTCACTACATGGACTTAGATAAACATGTTAGCACACTTTAATACCCTCAATATGGGTATTTTTGATAAATTTGAGTATAAATATAATGAATAAAAACATTGAATACATTATCAATAAAAACACAATTAACCAACTTATTATTTTCATTACATTAAACCATTTGGTCATCATCAAATAAAACTAAGCCTAACAAAAAGGCTAACAATCTTCCCCTTTTTTATTATGACAAATTCCTATAAGTTGATTATACTAAAATCTAAATATGTGCATCAAATATTGCATATTAGATTTATCCAATTTATTTATGTAATTTATCAACCAATTAATTCATGCAACATATTATAAAACTCCCCCTAAAATATATCACAACTTATATATCATTCTCCCCATTTGTGTCATAATCAAAAAGTAATTCTAAGGGAGGGGAGTCCAAACATAATCAAGAAATATTATCAAAATAAGATTATCAAAAGATTCATCGAAGAGATTCTCCCCCTTCAACATTAACAACATGAATAAATTTAGGGAATATGTATTAGAATCCAAAGACAATCTCAACAATAGTTGCAACAATTAATTCTACCAAAAACATATTTCTCCCCCTTAATCAAAGAATCTATCCACATATCAAATAAGGATGGGAATCAATCATTAACATTCAATTCTAAGTTGTGGTTAAAAGAGATATCAAATGTAGAAAATAGAATCCACTTAAGAGCCAAAGATTGTAACCAAATTGACAAGTTCTAACAAGTGATACCTATGTAAGAGTTAAGAAATTAACTAAGGATATCAATTGATGATTCACAATTAGATGCAAAACAAGTTTTTCATAGATTTATACCAATTGTAGATATAAAGTTAAAATCAAATCATTTTTGCAAAGTATTGATACCAATTGTAAATTCAATAGAGATTTCTAAGAGAGATACCAATGTAAATAATCAAAATCAATTCAATTATCTCTCCCTTTATGTGATTCACAACAACCTATTGGGGATATACTCTAATAACTTAATATTTCTCTCCCCTTATAAGATTATCAATATGGATATATTGAGAGAAGATCAACCAAAATTATGAGTTATCCAACTTTAAAAAAAAAAAAACCAAATAAGTATCAATTGACAAACTCCATAGATGAATTCATGGTTAAAATTAAGTTTCGCCCCCTATCTTTATGCACAAATCCATATTCCTCTTTTCTTTGGACAATAGCAAATAAATATAGAAACAGAGAGAAATTTTTGAAAAATTTTGGCATGGTTTCCTTTGTTTATACACTCCCCAACAAAGCCATAAGTTCCTGCATAAACTTACAATATACCCAAAACAGTATTCACGATTAAAAATGTCATGCAGTATCCAGGACATACCATTCACAAAATACATGACTGAGATTAGAGGTAAGCTAGAAAAGAAAAACCGAAGTTAATGTACTTTTACAAAATTTAAAGACTAAGACTAAGTAGTGTCTGCAGGAGGAACATCATTGGACTCAGGCGGAATGTTATGCTCACTGAAGAATTGGGTGCCATACATCACATTCGACACTTCGGTGACTCCACGTTGAAGTATTTCCAATTTTGAGTGGACATCTGATTGGAACGCGAGGTTCTCTTCGTGATGTGAGTGAATTTGTTCCCGAATCTCAGAATGAAAAGCAAGGCATTTGTCTTGAAAAGATAAGAAATAACCGGTTAATAAATCAAGTCTCTCTTCAACGGAAGCTGGATAGGTGGTAGAAGAGGAGGAGGCATGTGGAGAGGGTCCGGAAGAAGAGGGAGGAACCGATGGGCTGGCTAAAGCAGATGGACTGGGCATTGGAGCGTCGTCATCATCATCAGAACTCGATGTTTGGACTGGGACGGCAGCCCTCGGTGCTCTAGTGACCCACACACCATCATCACCCATGGTAAAACCCATACGTGCCAATGTATGCACAGAATAAGTATCCACCGAACGGAGGGGAAGTTCGGGCACCAAATGAGGAATTTGCACACCTTGAGATTGAAAAACTCTCATCAACAAGAGATTGTAGGGCAATGAACGAGAGTTGCTCCCAGCGTTTTCGATCATCACTTAAAGAATAATATAGCCAATATTGAACGGCTGATGATCATAAATGTGTTTCAGCGCATAAAGGTCCATACAACTGACATTGTCACGGTGACCATCTCTCGGAACCAAATTATATGATAAACTGTGATGAATCACACGTGCCTTCACATTTAAATCACGTGCCTTGGGTTTGATCAAGAAACCTTGCTCCGAATCTTTAAGAATCTACCGTAAGAAATCTCTATCAGCATATGAGCGAATAAAAGTCGGATCCCTCGAATTTGTATAGAATTCCTCATATCCTGAACCTTGCTCAAAATCCAACAGAGAATTGATATGGTTGGGAATTAAACAAATGGGCTTGCCATATACCATGCTTGTCACTTTTAATGGTCTTGGACTATATTCAAGGTTAGAATAAAACAATCGGATAGGATCTTCAGAATAGGGACCGTCAAAATTTAAAAGTTGAAACAACCCCATCAATTTGTAAAGTCTCTCTAAATTCAAATTTCCTAAACGATTCCAAGAGATTTTCTGAGATAAAATCAGTGGTCTATACTTATAATCATTGTCAAATCTAGCCTTGCATCCAGCATTGATAAACAAACGTGAAGAAAAATCTTCGGAATAGGACTGAGAGGATTTACCTCGCCTAATGCGTTTTCCGGTTCGCCTAGACATTCTGGAGGCGGATTGAGGGACGAAGATGATAAAACGGAGCTGGAGCGAGGAAGAGCAGGAGAGAATCGCCAGAAATCGAAGGACAGGATGGAGGAATCATCGGAAATCGCCGATGAGGTCGTTCGAAGTTAGGGTTAGGTCGACAAATCTGACTTAAAATCGATGAAAGGGTCGACCTTTTGTAAGTATGCGGTCGACCTTTTCCTTCTAAGTGACAAATGAAACGAATCTGTCATTTTTGCGGTCGACCGCACGGTCGACCTTTCTGATCTGAACAGATTTTTTATATTTTATTTGATTTAAATTCGACCTAGTTGGTATTGAATGTCCTTAAACTATATTGAACTCTCATTCTTCACTAATTCAAATAGCACCATGTGATGAATTACAACTATTTTCAATTTCAAACAACCAATTAAAAGTATGGAGAAAATATACACTAATGAAATTGGGGAAACCAAAAGCATTCTACCAAGCAAATTCAATAGCAACAATTTCTATTGAATGAATTAAACTCAAAAATTTCAACCTATATGCAACTGATCAAGAATGACCATCAAGAATACCAATAAAACAATTAAATCCAATGAATATCCATAGTTGAAATAAAATCCAAATTCACAAAATACGAATTGATATAGTCTATCTTTTAAAGATATTCACGTTAATGATCATTTTCTCTCCCCCTAAATCATTGCACATAATTAAAACATTGAGGATGGAAATCCAAGATAGATACCAATTATAGAAGTTTAAAGCAAAATCAATTATTGATATCAACTGAATGATTTCAAATCAATGGAGAATATTGATATCAATTGGAAAAACAACTATAAAATTTCTTCGCCTTTATAAATCTCGAAACCAAAAACATTTGGGGATTATATCAAGGTTTAAAGTTTAAACACAAACGGAAGTAAATTTATCAAAAATTAAAAGCCTTGTACAATTTTTCAAAAGCAAATCAAAGATCTCCATTCAAATTTAACATCTCTATTTTCTCCATGTACAAAATTTATCCAAAGGAGAAACCAAGTTAGAAAAATCAAAACAAAAATCTCTAAACGATTTTATTTTCTTCTTCTATTTCATTATTCAATTCACAACTAATGGAGAAATCTCAAAGTTTAACCTAGTGAAAGTGAAATTTATATAAAAAAACAACTTGAAAACTTTGAATAATTTTTAAAGGCTAATCAATGAGTGCTACACAAGTTTATTTTTCTCCCCCTTTAGCATTAATCAATTTGAAGATCAAAGGAGAGTTATCAAAGTTACACCTAGCGAAAGCAAGTTTATCTAAACAAAAATAAAATAAAATCAACATTTAAGACTAAGTCAATAACCTCCATACAAATTTATTTTCTCCTTTTTATCAAAGACAAAAACAATCCAAAGGAGAATTCCACAACAAATTTTCGAAAAAGCAAAATAACTTAGTCCATAGCAATAATCTCTCCCTTTAAAAAAAATCAAATCAAATCAAGAGAGTGTTCTAAATTTTTCAAGAATGGAACAATTTATGTCTCCCACTTTTTATCTATAGCAAAATCAATTCATAGGGGAGACCAACAAATCAAAATTGATATCCAACAATTCAATATTTGCACTAGTATGTTCAATTTAGAAACTAAGTTGTTGGAATAGACACCATTAAAATATACATTGAAGGAATAAAGACATCTTAATTCCTAGATATCAAGTGAAGAAATAACCAAATTTAAAACCTATGATACCTATCCATTCACTCCAAAAACAAAATCAATTTATTTCAATGCAATCTCAAATCAACAAAATTAAATATCCAATACTCTTTCAAAGATATGCAATTTATAATCCTATTGTTGGAACCATTCATCAAAATACTAATTGCATGAATAAAGTTTATTTCAATCTATATAAATACAAAAAGATTGAAGCTAACAATTAATCCAAGTAAATGTTCTACTAATCAAAGTTAAAAAAATTCAAAAATCAAAAACAATTTAATCCAATGCAATTCCTAATCAAAATCCATAGAATTGATTCTAAAGAAATTTCAACCAATTAAAGTCTAAATAATCATCCAAATCAAATTTCACAACCAATTTTAATCAAAACAAAAAGAGTTGTGTACCTCCAAGATAATGTCCATCTTTAAAGCATTGGAGGCATTCTTGAGGCTTCTCCCCTTGTATTGGATATTCAAGTATCCAATTCCTTTTCAAGCTCCTTAGGAGAACCTCCAACCTACAAAACAAATCAATTCGATTTCTTTGGTACCCAAACCATTTTGGGTCCATTGGTTATACGTTTGGTTCCTTTAGAAACCCACACAAATTTAGAATTTAAATTGGATTTAGAATTTAAATTAGACTTATATTTAAAATTCACATTCAAAGAATAAGCAACTTTAGAATTAAAGGTTGATTTCACATTAGTATTTAATTTTAAAGGACAACAAAAAGATTTATGTCCAACACAATTGCAAGAATTACAAATTGATGAACTAACAAATAGATTCGTGTAATTCTTTTTCTTTGCAAAGGGTTCATAGCCAATTCCGGCTTTATCAAATGTAACCCTTTGCGAATTCAAGAGCATACTTAAATTTTTGCTCCCGTTAGTGAATTTAAGTACAACTAAGTTTAAATTATCATTTTTAACTTTCAATTCACTAATATTATTCTCAAGAGATTTAATTTTATCATTAGCATCTATAATAGATTTAGATTTAGCAATCAAAGATTCAATCTCCTTTTCATGTGATTTGATCAAAATATTCAAATTATCATTTCTAATTCTCAAATCACAAATCTCATGCTCATGACATTCAATAGTAGTAATCAAATCACAATTCTTAACATTCAATGAGTCAATTTCATTTTTATGTGATTTGATAGTACCAATCAATTTATCATTCAATAATTTCAAATTACAACTATCTTGTTCAAGAGATTTAAAGGAAGCATTAGATTTATCAATGATGCTTTGCAATTCAACAATTTGATCCTCATAAGATTTGTTTACGTTCGCATGCTTTTTGATCAAATTGCTATGCTCCTTTTTCAATACTTTGTATTTATCTTTAAGCTCATTAAAACTATCTAGCAATTCATTAAATAAATCATCATCATCAACAACAACATCATTAGAATCTGAATTGCTATCATAGTCATTTACCTCAATGTCGTTGGCCATGAAGCATACATTGATTTCTTCCTTCTCTTTTTCCGAGGACGAACTCACTTCACTTTTAGTTATTTGATTTGTGCCTGCATATGTTAGCTCAAGTGTTTTCCATATATCGAAGGCACTATCACAAGATTGAACTTCATCAAATTCATTTTTACTCAAAGCACTAAATAAGATATTCATAGATTTGGCATTTAAATTCCAATTTTGTTTATCTATATCATTGAAATCACAAGTTGGTTGAGGAAGAATTATTCCTTTTTCAATGATTTTCCATAAAAAGAAATCAATAGATTGTATAAATATTTTCATTCTACACTTCCAATAAAGATAATTACTACCATCAAAATGTGGAGGTGTAGATGTGCATTGACTTTCAACAATTCTATCGAAATCCATAATCAATTATAAACACTAGAATTTATCAAAGTTATTCTCAATAAATTTCAACAAGAAAATTTTTCAATAGATTCAACTCAACAAATATTAGCAATGTGCACAATCAACAAAATATCACACAAAAATTTAAATCCCCTGCTCTGATACCAATTGTAGGATCGATATACGCCTATAGAGGGGGGTGAATATAGCGTTTTTAGCTTTTTCGCGCGATATTTTAATCTCTAATTACCCTAAGTGATTTAATGCATATAATTAAAATATCGATAACATTAAATGCGTAAATTAAAGAAAAGGGTTAGAGCAATGCACACAATATTTGTTTACGCGGTTCGGCAAACTCGCCTACGTCCGCGCTCCAAGTTTCACTTGGAGATATACTAAATAATTGGCTTACGGGTGCCAATAAAACCGTTTACAAGTTGACTATTAAACGGGGCGTCACCCTTGACTAATACTTAGGTTGTCAACCTTTGACTCTAACGAGTCGTCACCCTAAATTTGACTATTTCGGGGCGTCACCCAAGTGTGATGAATTCTAAGGGTATCACCCTCTACTATCAAGCACAATACTAAACTCGGAAATTTAAGCTTAAATCTAGCCAATCCGAATTCTCCCAAAATATAACTCGCAAGTTCGGAATAGGGAGAATTGGATTTACAATGCAATTAACAAGCTCACTGAGTAGTATTCGAGTGTTGATTTTGCTAGGGCTTCGCCTCGAATATCCGATTCGTTAGTTCTAAAGAGCTTAGAGTGATCCTCTATTTATAGACTCTGTTCAAACGGTCGACCTTATGCCCAAACGGTCGACCCTTTTCACTAGCCGTTGGAATTCTGCCTGTTGAGATTTGACCGTTAAAATATACCTTCGGTGCGGTCGACCGCATCCTTCGTGCAGAAATTCTGGAGCAATCTGTCCATTTCGCGGTCGACCGTGCAGTCGACCCTTTCCTTCGTGCAGAAATTTTGGAGCAATCTGTCCATTTCGCGGTCGACCGTGCGGTCGACCCTTTCCTTCTTGAATGCATGACAGGGTCGACCCTTTTGTTCTGTTCGTCGACCTTTTGCTCCTTCTTCACCTTCTTGATTTTTCTAAGTTCCAAAATGATATGCATTCACTGCATGGACTTAGATAAACATGTTAGCACACTTTAATACCCTCAATATGGGTATTTTTGATAAATTTGAGTATAATATAATGAATAAAAACATTGAATACATTATCAATAAAAACACAATTAACCAACTTATTATTTTCATTACATTAAACCATTTGGTTATCATCAAAATAAAACTAAGCCTAACAAAAAGTCTAACAGGCTGCTCCTAGAGGAAACAGTCGACTGCCATATACGAAAATAAGTCTTCCTAATTGAATTTTCCCGGCTGGTGGTCGACCCTTTCCTTCTTTCCTTAAATTTCTGCAATTTCAATTATGGAAGGTCCGACTTTGGAAGCTTGTAACTCCTTTGTTTTAGAAGGTTTTGAGCTAAAATTTTGACCACACCTTCTTGAATAAGATAAGAAAAGAACCATTTAAGAATCACATAAATATTAGTAACAAATTAGGAAATATGCATGATACAAAATAGGTCACCATAAATAGAAAGTAATGGGACAAATGTTCCCAAATGGATGATTTGTCGATGACACGCTTTTGGAAAGTTGGACACCACTTCAAACCTTCTTCCTCCAAGGATGAAGAATGCGAATGCCAATAAGAAATGTTACCCAACTTACAAGTAACCTTAATCTCGTGATATAACGCACACAAGGGAAAACTTTGAATAGAATTCACCAAAGGTTTGAAAAAGAAATCTCTCCAATTTTGAAATAAGCAAAAGCTTTTTGTATTCAAACTCCATCATCTTAACATAAGCATTAGGTGACTTTATATATCCTTTTACAAAAAATAAAAAAATAATAAACTAATTAAGCAATAATAACCCTAATCGGCTCATAGAATAAGTTGTCCAATTTTCTACTTAATAGAAATTAGGTCAATTAACTAAAAGAATATTAAATTAATATCTTTCTTTCTTCCTCTCCAAGTCTAGATGTATTTGGCATCTAATCCATGTTCGTGCTTGTCCACTTGGATGGTTTCCATGTAGAGATTTTCTTGGTCTCCAAGTTTGGACACTTGGACTTTCCTTATTCTTTGCTCTCTATTACGTGGGCTTTTGACATAGGAAATGAAGTCCAAATTTAGGAATCCAACTCCTGATTGAAAGCGTAAGAAGTCTGCTACAATCTTCATGAAGCACATCTTTTGAAATAACATCGTTTGGAATGCCAAAATAGTCAAATACACGTCGAAAGTAAAGAGGAAGACACTTTTTGGAAAGCCCATCAAATATTCCACAATTGTCTTTGGACTTCCACCTATGGTTGACCTTGAATCTCTTCATACTAATCTTGCAAACTTGATTAATAATAGAATGGACCCATAGCCCATCACATCACAAGATTCATTTATGAGCTCAACGCTCAATAAGTAATAAAAAAATCATGTATATATAAAAACATGAGTTTTCGTGATCATTTTCAATTAGAGTTCTTTTAATTTCATTTGCTTCTTTTTTGTTCTTGTTCTTTATCTTGACATTCGGACACGACAAAGCTAAAAATCTCATTGGGTCCATATCATGGCTTACCTAGAGCTCCAATGATACCGAATCACCAAAGCTTCATTTCATAAAATTTTTCTATTTAAATTTTCTTTCTTTTCTTTCATTTTTTTTTCATGGCTTTGGGACATAGCATGAAAGCTACAAATGTCATTGGGGTCATATCATGGCTCGCCCAAATCTTCAATGATACTGGATCTCCAAGGCTTCTTACATAATTTAATTCTTTTTCATCTTTCATAATAAAAACTTATGCAAATAAAATATATGATGAGTGCATAATCATAAAATTCTCAAGTATCCTCGAACAACATATTATCGTATTCATTGGTACTATCAACATAACAAATTCTTGATCAACAAAACAATTACAACTAAGTAAATCCTAACTATAATCCCAAAGAAAAATAATTATTTTTTGGAATTTGGAGAAAAGTTAGAATATTAAAAAATTAATAAAATAGAAATTATAAATATTTAAAAAGTTGGAAAAAAAAATACTGAGACCGATAAATAAGGAAAAGAACATTGTTATTAGGAGAAGAAATCATATTTGGAAGAAAAGGATATTCGACGGAAAGTTGTTTAGACGAAATGAATGTTTTAGGAAGGGATGTGAATCGTTGGATAAAATACATTGGTGGTTGAGATTAATCGGGTGATATGCGCTAAAGGATTGCAGGAGAAAGGAATCTCATGCAAGAGATGGGAGAATGTTAGATTAAGAAAAAAAATAATTATAGTTGTTGGACTAGGAAGGCAAAATAAGCTTCCAGGGATAGATGGTTTGCGGAAGAGAAAGGAACTGCAAAAGGAAGAATTACCGTCATATTAAATAAATAGATGGATGTCGCCCTTATATTAAGGTGGAGTATGAAGATTCTTCCACAAATAGACGCTTTGTAGAAGAGAAAAAGCGGGAAGGAGGAAGGATAACCATCAAATTAGTTAAATGGATGAGTGTTAACAGTTAGATTAGAAGGCAGAATATAGAAGATGCTTTCGTGGATAGATGCTTTGCGGTAGCAAAAGATGTAATGCCCCGGTTTTTAATTACCTTTGAAAACGCATAAAATTTTAAACTTTTTCTTTATAAATACAGCGGAAGATTTTTTAAATAAAACAAAAATTTACAGTTTAATTACTTTACAAAGTCCTACACAAAACTCTTTTACAAACTATCTTTTTTTAAATCCCTTTAGCCTAGCCAGCCACAAGATCTGCGCGTGTAAATCCTTCATCAACTGCTCCTTAACTTGTTCTCCTGTGCATGTACCTACATTGCAACACTTAACTAATGAGCCTAAGATTCAGTATGTGATATAAAAGAAAACTGTAAACATGCTATGCATCTTTTAAAACCACGTGTCATTATCCATTTTCGTTTTCTTTTATCTTATATATGTTAGTCTTTTTTCTTTTCTTTCTGTGTCGGGCTTTACTTACCGGTCCACAAAAACCACTTAATTACATTTCTTTTGTTTCTGTGTTGGGCATTACTTATCGGTCCACAAAAACCGTTATCTTTTGTTTCTGTATCGACCATTACTTGCCGATCCACAAAAACCGTTTAATTACATTTCTTTTGTTTCTGTGCCAAGCATTACTCACCGTTTCACAAAAACCGTTATCTTTTGTTTATGTGTCGACATTACTTACCGGTCCACAAAAATCGTTTAATTATGTTTCTTTTGTTTCTGTTTTGGGCATTACTTACCAGTCCACAAAAATCGTTATCTTTTGTTTTTGTGCCGGACATTACTTACCAGTCCACAAAACTGTTTAATTATGTTTCTGTGCCGGGCATTACTTACCGATCCATAAAAATTGTTATCTTTTATTTCTGTGCCGAGTATTACTTACCGGTCCACAAAAACTGTTATCTTTTGTTTCTGTGCTGGATGTTCCTTACCGATGAACAAAAACCGTTTAATTACGTTTCTTTTGTTTCTGTGCTGGCCATTACTTAAGGGTCCACAAAAACCATTATCTTTTGTTTATGTGCAAGACATTACTTATCTGTTCACAAAAACCGTTATCTTTTGTTTCTATGCCAGACATTACTTACCAGTCCACAAAAACCATTATCTTTTGTTTCTATGTCGGCCATTACTTATCGGTTCACAAAAACCGTTTCGTTACATGCTTTTGTTGACGGGCTTTACTTACTGGTCCAACCTCTTTACTTGACTTTTATTCGTATTTGATTCCATTTTCCATTTTCTATTTTCTTTTCAAAACTATGCTTGAAAACCAATTTCGTAATATTTTGAAAACTATGATGTATGATGCTCATGAATGCATACATTCTATCATATCAATACTATAATCTTTAAGCTTGCTCATCTATTAAACACCACATTAAAAGAACCTAATTCTAATAAGCACCCAACAAGCAGCAGTACAATTTACGGAATATGCTCAATATCTAGTAAAACAGTAAACAACCTAAATATTCTATGAAAGCAGTAAAATGTCAGCAAACAACCCTAATTCTTGCGATATAGGGTCCGAAGAACAAAACACATGTATATCACTTACCTAGTGGCCTTAGGGCGTTTCTGTACTTAAGTGCTTCCCTCTTCTTAATACCTTCACAATTAATATTCAATTATTAATACCTAGTTCAACCATCCCAAATCACAAACTTATTGTAATTCCTTTCAACATTATCCATAACATTATTATTCATTTATTACATAATAGAATTCCATAATCCAAATATAGCAAAAGCACTTAATAGATTTCATAATCCTTCCTTTAACTTCACGGGTCCCTAAAGTAGTAAAAGACTCTCTCCTTTATTTCCATATTCTATAACAAACAATATAGCTTCCAAAACCCATTAAACATTCACACCATTATTTTCATCTAAGTAGTAACCAATAAAGAACAAAACCCACACACATGGCAGTAACTAAATCACAAAACCAAAACAACCATTAACAGCTGAGCACAATATCCATAAGCCTTCTTATCATCTACTTTGAACTATAATGATAAATCCATAAATACAAGAGGTAAAGCATTACCTGTAGAAACCCAAGAGGACCCGAGAAGTCCCAAAGTGAGGAGGTTCTTCCTTATTTTCTTTTCTCTCATAGTTCTCAGCCTTGCTTCTTCTTCTTCTCTGGTTACAAGACACTTTCAACTCCTTTCACAGAGAGCTTTCTCTCTGTTTCTTCCTCTCTGTATTTCTCTTCTGCATTCTCATCACCGAAGGCTTACCATATAAGCCTCACACATCTCAAATAACCTCATCTAACACATCTTTTTTTTCCATCTGTAAAGAAAACATACATGGAGGAATTACAAACAATTCATCCGTTAAGATTTCCATTCTCTTCTCGGCAGAACACAATTTGTCTTGAACTGGGTTCAGCCCCACGTGATCGGTCGCCGACTCGACAACATCAATAGACGCACACTGCCCCATCGCCACAGCCATTCACGCCACACCTAAATGGCGAACAACCCCATCCCAAAACACCGGGGATAAGAACGTAGAATAGAACTACCGACTTACCTTGGCCTGATGCCTAAAATTTGCAAAGCCCTAGATCGCAATTCGTCCTCAAGTCGACACTAGCAGACCGACGGACAGCACTTCGTTCGTCGAACTCCTTCGCGAAGCCCAGCCTCGCCCGAGCTCTGTCTCCTGCTCTCTTGTCGTTCTCCCAATTTGCTCCCCCTCTCTCTGTCATTCTCCCTCTCCCTATCGTTCTCCCTTTCTTTCAGCCAGAAAACCAAACTAGCAGTTCAATGAAGAAAACTGGCTCAACATCATAATTTTCCCTTTTTTTTTTTTTAAATCTAAAATCTTTTCTTTACTTTATTTTAATTTCATTTACTTGCTTTCCTCTTTTATTTTACAAATCTTCACTTTCATTTAATTAATATTAAATATATATATTTATGTGTCAAATTACGTATCAAATATTAATAGACCCAATTTCTATTTCTAACTTATTCCAAATATCGATTAACGATTATTACGGGTCCAATTTAAATTTTTCAAATTTTGTTTCTTAAATAAATTTCTATCAATTAAATTTTCAATAATTATCCAATTAATCCAATTACACCTAATTAGTTTTCTAATTATTCTCACTTAATTATGTTATGGGAAATCGAGGTATTACAAAAGATGTCGTGTGAGAGGAACGATGGTTGTGGGATCAAGTTTTAGGATCAAATAAGGATTGTTAGATTAGGAGAAAGATGCTTCTGTGGATGGGAAAGATTCCTTACAGGAGAGTGATAGGTCATGTATAAGTTAAAACGTTGTCGTTTTGGATAAGTAGAGACGTTGCATAGTGGAGTCGTGGGATTTTAGGCACCTACAGAAGGAGATTAAAGGATAAAACATTGTCATTTTTTATAAGAAGAGACTTTAAACAATGGACTCTTAGGATCATTGGCATTCATGGATATAAAGGCGTTCGTGATAGGAAGTGAATGACATTCTTTGGGTAAACAACTCACATTGATAGGCATTGGCAGATTGATAGGCATCGGCGGATTGATAGGCGTCAATGATAGGAAGTGAATGGCATCGTTTTTTTGGATGAGTGGTGTACGTATTATAGTGGACCTAAAGAAGCATAAGCGTTCGCAGATAGAAACGCGTCCATGGTAAACAATATTTGAATGGGATGCAAGTAACTACGGTGTGACGTAGCAATCACCAATTGGAGGATATAGAGAATATTCGCTAGGAAAGATGCTTAGCAGGAGAAAAGTTTTTCGTGGAAGCATAGGAGTTTGTAAATGCGCAGAAAACTGTAGCGAAGGAGATTTAAGGAAACTGCTTTAAGGACAAAATAAACATTAAACAGACACCTCTGATCCACATTGTAACGACCTAGTTTTTATTTACTTTAAAATCGCGTGAAATTTAAACTTTTATGAACATAAGAGTATTCTTCTTTTATAAAACCCGATCTTTAAAACTCTTTACTTAAAAACACTTATCAATTGTTGCAGAAGTAATAAAACCCTTTTATAAAACGTAGCGGAATTAAAACAAAACGTTAAAGAATATTAAGTAATTTACAAACCTTTTTTCAAATAATTTCATTTTAAATTCTTTAGCCCAGCCAGCCACAAGATCCACCCGTGCAATCCTTCATCAACTCTCTTTGACCTGTTCACCTGTTTCTCGTACATACCTACATCACAAGCCCTAACTAATGAGCCTAACGCTAAGTAATTGATATAAGAAAATGAAATGCAGATATGATGCATGATCATGCGATGCATTACAGAAAAGAGTCGTATCTCTTCTAGAAGCCAAAAGTGAGATACATCTAGGGTCATGTGGCCTAACCACTTCTGTAACATCCCGTATTTTTTTTTTAAACAATGTAATTTATCAGAGTAAAGCGAGCGACTTGTCATAAAACGATTTTCATAAAACTACTAGATAACCATAACAGTTTCTAAGACAGTCCCTTTTACATTTTCAAAAGTTTAACCTATTAATATATTAGCAAAATACCTGTTCTCAAAAGACCCGTTATGTCACATATCCCAAACCAAAATACAAAACTCCATCTGGGAGATTACCATCATATCGGATGACCCAAAACAAACTACCAAAATACATCTGTGATGAACCACAACCAACAGGTCAAAATAGCTGATAATCCAAAACATCGTCTTGGAATACCTCTTCCACAATGTGATTCTCATCCAATGCATTACCTACATTACGGGGGAAAACAATGAGCCTAATGCTCAGCAAGAATTAGAATGTAATGCAATGCATGACCATACAATGCAATTAACTCAGGAGTACATACATGACAAACACCGTAAGGTCATGAGGAAGATTTGGCCAGTTAAATATACATATCATGGTCTTTCTCATGCCATATATACTCTTTGTTCCGAGAACGTTGGGGATTTCAGAATGGGAGACAATGAACACTTGATCCCATGCTATTAACCTATTTTCTTTCTAACCATTTCATTTTTAAACTTTCTTTTTAACATTTCATTATAACCTATTCATGGGATGTCATTGTTATTCCCAAACCCCCACACGCTCATTTACATAGATTAAATATGTCATGCAACATGAACAAGTTCATAGATCTTAAGTGATGCATGAATGTCAATAGCACTGCGATAAATGAAAGCACAACTATAATCTTCACATCTTTTAGCACTAAACAGTTATTTACACAAATTAAAATCAACCATAACTACACAGAATTTGAATTAAACACAACTATCTTAACAAGGATAATGAACTTCACAGTTTGTTAGACATATAGCACCAGTTTAACAGTGCGTTACTGGTGTATTACTTCATCACATACACTTCATTTAACCTAGATAAACTATATGAACATCGGCATACAAGATTATAACAGATTGAAACTAGACTTACTACCCTTTCTCAACATTTCTTCAATATCTATCTCTGTCACACATAAACTGTTAAATGAACTGTTACACTTCCTCAAAATGCGATGAGACAACATGCTCATAATCCAATTATTGACAGAAAGTTAAACTTCATTAAAGAACTAAACAAAGTTAAACTAAGTCTAATTCTTCACAAATCTGTACCAGAGTATATCCAGAATTCAATCACACACACAATTCAGTACCAAAGTATATCTAGAATTCAATCACACAAAGCAAACAAACCCCGTGATGTAGGCCTCCATTGGCCATACATCATTCCAATTCTCACCTCACAATATTGTAGAACACCACTTTCCACACTGTCTTCCTCACAGTGTAACGCTGTTGCCTTTTACACTCAGAATCCAAATCCTAAGAGCAACAACACACCTATCATCCCAGGGTAAAACACAACAACCAACTTTTTGTATGAAAAGTACTCACCTGTACTGTATTTCTGCAGCAAAATCCTCTTGCTTCACAACTTCTATCTTATGCAGGTTAAAGCAGAAGGAAAAAGACAGACAAGATATAGGTTGAGCTTTATAGAAGGAGCACTCACCTGTTCAGCTTCAACAAAGGGGGAAGGGGTCCAATCCATTTCAACCAAGCAGGACGTCCCCCTTTCTGTTGCCGCTTAGATGTGTCCCCAAGCAAAGATCGGAAGAAAACGACGAGAAATGAAAAAAAGACACTAGTTTTAACAATGGGTTTTTTGGATAATTTTGACCTTCCTGATGCGGTGTGTCCTCCGCAGTCGTCCGAAATCAATTTGGGATGAGAAAATGCTTCCTTAATCATTCGTCCGTACCATCTGCAAACCCAATTCGAATGATATGAGGAGTCCGCATGATGCATCCATAGTCGTCCGAATTGTCCCAAATTTTGGACGGAGTCATTTTAAACGTTACCCATCTTCGTCTGCAGGCGTCTGCAAGCATCCGAATGTTCCTAGAATTTGTACAGATTCAGAGCGGACGGTTCTGCTGTCGTCCGCAGTGTCCGTAGTCATCCGTACTTCGACAGTCTAGAGTTTAGGATGCCAATTGCCGTCCCAACTAGTCCTAAACTCCAATTTCTATATTTTTCTTTAACTTTTTGACTCTAAAATCATTGTCACATACTCTAAACCATGTTATGACATTATATGTAATTACCACAACATATTACAGGGATTATATGGTAATTTAAAATTTTGGGACATTACAACTTCACTCCGACAAGGAGGTGTATCCATTGGGGGTGTTCCACAAGCCGGTATCACACTCCTTGTTAAAGACGTTGGGGATTTTAGAACGGGAGAAGGATGAGCCCAGATTCCATGTAGATAAATACTACCACACCGCTCCCTATATGGGAGCATTCTACCGATAGAATGCCACCGATCATCCCAAACCCCCACACGCCTATTTACATATATTATGTATGTCATGCGATATGTTCGTGAATTCATACAATCCTATATGATGATATAAATGTCTAGTAAACATATCATTAAAAGAACACACAGCATGCAATCATAACTCTTGTAAAGTAGGGTCTGAAGACCAAAGCGCAGTAAGTATCAACTTACCTGGCGTCTTCAATGCGATAATGTCATTCGCCGTAGTAAATTCAAAACCATTAAATAAACTATCAAAATCTCAAATTACTAACTTTACTTTTACCGTTCAGTCCCATAATGATTTCTTACAAGACAATAATTAGACCGATAATCAATTCCCCAATTATAGAGTATATTCCCCAATCCATCGAAGAAGGAATCCAAACACTTGCAATTATAGGAATCAACCAAATATCAATGTACTATCACAAAAATCTATTCCCACAAAAGAGTAAAGAACCATTTAACTCTTTCTTTGACACGAAAATATCGAGTGAATAATTTACAAAGTCAACTTCATATATCATTAATCATCCAAGCCTCACAGTTAACAACGAACTACAGGACATTATTCATTTATGTTCAACAATACCGAAAAGAAATACAGAACAACCCTTCACTAGTGTAAATTTTTATCGCTTACTGAAATACTGAATGTAACTTTTACAGCATATATCTCTATCCTTCAGAACCAATAACTTAACATACCGAATCTGACTTCCATGAACATGACATATCTATCAACAGAGGAAAAATTTCAATATATTCTCAATTATTTCAAAACCATGAAACGATTTCCAAACTACAGAACATATCCCATTTGAAATCCATAATAGACAAAGAGCATTTATCCAAATTTTCAGAACCAAACTTCATTGACAGAATACGAAATCTTAACAATGACCCACAGCAAAACCAAACATCCAGCAGTGCAATATCATCTATTTAATTCTTCACAGTAAAATCTTTACATAAACTTTACAATTTCAGGAAGGAACTGACTTACCTGAAGTACACCCAAAGCTAGGAGCAGGGAGCTCCATCCCATTTTCCCTCGGCCACAACTTTCATAATTCTATAAAGAGGTTCACTGCACATCCAGGGAGGCAATTCTCAACTTGAACCATCCTGTCTCTTATCCTTCATCAACAAATTTTCTCGGCCCATCACAGGGAGCTTTTCTCTCCATCACTCTCAGTAATAATACAGAATATATCCCTACTACAAGCTAAGGAGGAGACTTCTACTGTCACAAAGCTGGAGGATAATTACCCACTTCAAGGAAGGTGGCCCAATGCCCCATCACCATGTGGAAGACTTGCTAGAGGAGCTGCACAATTCATCACAGCCAGAATGAACTGGGTTGACCTCCACAGAACCGGTCAACACAGGCAGCAGGACATTGGCTGAAGCCCGTCAATAGTCCGGCCATAATCCCCTATTAATTCCCATCTTTGAAATTCGCCACTAACCTCATCCAACAGTTCGTCCAATCCCTAGAAAACCAAAATATGGAGCATAAGAATCAACCGAGAGTTTACCTCCACCGATGATTCACAGCTATGCCAGGAGTTCCAATCTCGAGCCCTAACTCCGCACCTCACGTCATCGCACCCGTTCCGCGGAGAAGGCAACACCGCTCGCAGGAGTCAACTCACTCGCTCGTCGCACCCCCTTCTCCCAATCTCTCCATCGCTCTTCGTCTCTCCCTCTCTCGGGCTCTCTTCTCTTCTCTTTAGACAATGGCCCAAGGCCATGTCTTAGTCTCCAAACCAAACCACTTCGAAGAGAACAGGTTCAACTCCACCTTCAACTTCAACCGATTTCTTTTCCTATTCTCTTATTTCCTCTTTATTTCAATTCTCCAATTATTTATTAAATTCTTAATTCAAACCCATTCCAATTAATCCCCATATTAATTTGATTAGCCAATATAAAATTCCTCCTAAATTAGTCCTTATTATCATTCAATAAATTCACATAATTTGTAATTTAACAATTACGTCTTTGGTAATACCCCGATAATTATTCGACTAATTTGAATATCCCCAATTACTATCAAATTTATCCTTTTTAAATTCCAATACAAAAGTTGGGGTATTACAATCATCGAAATTTGCTCAGCGTAATTATTCCTTCGATCTACAAGTCAATGTAACTTCTTGTATCCCACTTTTACATGAAACATCCAAAGATTACATCACTTCTACTTTTGTAAAGCACAAGAACTTAGTAGAAATTTCATCTCACATCTAAGTTATCAGATTGCCAACTTCATTTGTCGTAAGTCTTTGTCCAAATTAATTTCTTTTCATCAGATAATTTATGTCAAATCACTGCAACGTGAACAACTTTATGGTATTTTAAAAATCTTAATCCTCAAACATCTCATCCTTACTCACAAGATTCCACCTTCATTTGTATCATTCCCAATAAAATATACCCTTGGGGCAACCATTTCTTGTTTCACAAATCACAATATGACAATTGTTGACAAAATGACCATTTTCATTTCACTTAAAACATTGCTTCGATCCTGCAAGCATCTATTAAATTGATTTTCTTCATTACCCTACCATAAATTGAACTTGACATTCCTATAGTCTTTATAGTTTACTACTCATTTCATCACTTGATTCATACTCGACCAATATAGTTTAGTAAAACTCCATCCATTGGTAGAACCAAACTTAAATCCAATTCCTCAATCATAAAGTACCATACTTTCAACAATTTTTAAATTATCAATTCATTTCTCATCACCCCCAAGCACCGGAAACACCACATAAACTCTTGACAATACCTATGCACATACTATACAATTTCATTCTCTAAGAACAAGTAATTCCTTTTTATCACCTTGAATTCCTCATAGTGTATTTTATTCTCAACTAACTCATTCTTTGATTTCTCAATGTCAACAATAACCAACGAAAGGTGAGAACAATCACCGAACATTTTGACATTCAGTTCCAACAAAAAAGGTATACACTACAAACCCCACATTGTTTTTTAACATACCACCATACCACGCCCAGTCCCACTGCGCTCCAACCACTATCATTGCGTAAAATAAAATCACACTTACTTTTGTTCTTTTGACCTAGTGTGCTCAAACATGCTCTTTGCAATTTGGATCTATCCCACCGAGCTTGTTGGATTATAAACTCCTCCTTTAAACCATAGTGGCTTTAGTTGTTGAAACCATTAGCACTTAAAATTTTTTGAAATCATACGTTAATGATTTCTTCGTTCCATAGGTCGAATCTGATGCACCGATACCCAAGTTAGTTTTCTGACCATTTCATTTATTAGATCATTTTTCTGTATCTGTATCTATATCTGTATCCATATCTGTATCTGTCTCTATATCCGTATCCGTATCTGTATCCGTTTCTGTATCTGTATCTGTCTCCATATCTGTATCTGTTTTCGTATCCATATCCGTATCTGTATCCGTTTCAATATCCATTTCCATTTCCGTTTTCATTTCTGTTTTTGTATCTATATCCGTTCCCAGAAATTTATTTATGAAAATTCATTTCCGTTTCTGTTCCCGTGTCTGTTTCTATTTCTATATCTGTATCTGTATTTGTTTCTATTTCCATGTCCATTTCTGATTCTATATCTATGTCTGTTTCTGTTTCTATTTATGTATCTGTTTCTGTTTCTGTTTCTGTTTCTGTATCCGTTTCTATTTCTGTTTCTGTATCTGTTTCTGTGTCTGTTTTTATTTCTGTATCCGTTTCTGTTTCGGTTGTGGACAGTAAAACTTTAATCCATTATTTATTAACCTTAACGATTCCTTTAATTAAATCCATTAGCAACAGATTCAGAGTATCAATCAATTCTATTCCACGATTCTCTCTATGGACCAACCATCAATATGTTCGAGTATCGACTTAGCGGATCTTCAAACCTATATCTTGTTCTACAATAGATAACCCTTATATATGACAGACTTCCAACTCCAATTAAAACAGAAATTGAATCATTCCAAATAATATATTTCTAACTTCTGATCAGAGTCAATTATTAATGTTAGCCATACTTGATCATACAGTGTGCTACCTAAACTCTTAGACAGATTCTTTATCCAATCGGCACACAACATGTTTTCTCTCTATTTTAAGAGAATCCCTCAGATCCATAAATTACCTTCCGGTCTAACTGTTCCTCAAAATCTATCAATTTACAAGAAGCAATTTGAAATCCATCATTGAGGTAGTAATTAACTTATTACACATACAAACCCCAACCGTTTTCTAAGTCACAACATTCCTCCATATCTTACACCTCTATAAATCTTTATCTCAAGTCCTTGCAGAAACTAGTATAACTTATGCCATTATTGCTCATATGATTCGAGGCAACCGTGACAGTGTTCCAACTTACGCACATACACCGTAACTATTTCCTCCAGTCAAAGTTAAGTAAATCCTACTAGCTTACATTGTCCTCAATGTGTGAGTAAGGTGCTCATCATAAAGGCTCTTTCTAACTCTATCATCATCATTATAATCACATCTTTGATTGTCTTGATTGGGTCTCACTCGAGATAGAGAACTTAAACCAAACCCAACACAGACCCTACAATTCATTTTGAATTTCTTCTAACTCAACCAATCGCCAAGATATTATTCCTAACATAACTTAGACTACAACCCAAAACGGCAGACAGTGAGTATCTTAACCATCTCGAAATTCATCCTCAATTTTAATCCAAACCAATTGTACAAACAAATTATATTTCTAAATTTCTAGTTCATGACAAATCTAGACTATGAAAGAAACAACAACCAATCAGTTCCTTATTTTAACATAACCAGATTTCCTATCCTAATTTAGGATAGATTCTTAGCTTAACCAAGTGGTTAGTGATCACGGTATCAAATACCCAATTTATCCACTGCTGAAGGCCAAAACACTCTTTCTACAACTTCTTAATAATCATGACCAAGTGGATAAGCACTTGACTAACTAATTATCATCCTCATAACTAAGCTTAGTCACTAATCCCTCAATGTTCTTCCTTCTCATAACAAATCCACCATCTTATCTAATTCCTTGTAGTGTAGACGACCTAGCCAAATTGTTTAGTTCACTCATAATTTACTTTCCATTTATCCCCTTTCCAATTTATAAAAATTTGGGCAGAGTCTCTCTTGTTTCTTTATTCCCCCAAAACTAATTCCTTCACTCAAAACCCAAGAAGTTCTAGTATCATCTGCCTTTTGTCATATCTATCATTCCACTCTATCAAAAGAACCACAATTGTTCACATCAATTACAATCATCCCAAATACTATATTATTACCTTTTCCATAAATTTCTCCAAGTGACGAGATTGTTGTCCAACCAACTAAGTCAAACGATTGATAGTCTCTTCCGTGTTTTTCGTAACATTTTTATAGTCCAATACATCCATGTACACTTGCCATGATACCCTTTTTATTGCAAGGGAAAGACAAACACTTATTTAATCAGATAAAGAAAAGAACTAATTATAATACTTATAGTCGATGGAGTATTTCCACGGCAAAGCTTGTGTTCATAGGCAGTATACATACGATACATTACAGAAAAGAGCTGTATCTCTTCTGGAGGCCAAAAGTGTGATACACCCAGGGTCATGTGGCCTAACCACTTCACTCCGACAACGAGGTATATCCATTGGAGGTGTTCTACAAGCCAATATCACAATCCTTGTTAAAGACATTAGGGATTTCAGAACGGGAGAAGGATGAGTCAATATTCCATGTAGAAACTCCTACAACACCGCTCCCCATATGGGAGCTTTCTACCGATGGAATGTCACCAATCATCGCAAACCCCTACACGCCTATGTACATATATTAGGTATGTCATGCGATATGTTCGTGAATTCATACAATCCTATATGATGATATAAATGTCTAGTAAACATATCATTAGAAGAACACATAGCATGCAATCCTAACTTGTGAAGTAGGGTCTGATGACCAAAGCACAGTAAGTATCAACTTACCTGGTGTCTTCAATGCAATAATGTCATTCGCCGTAGTACCTTCAAAACCATTAAATAAACTATCAAAATCTCAAATTACTAACTTTACTTTCACCGTTCAGTCCCATAATGATTTCTAACAAGACAATAATTAGACCGATAACCAATTCCCCAAATACAGAGTATATTCCCCAATCCATCAAAGAAGGAATCCAAACACTTGCAATTATAGGAACCAACCACATATCAATGTACTTTCACAAAAATCTATTCCACCAGAAGAGTAAAGAACCATTTAACTCTTTCTTTAACATGGAAATATTGAGTGAATAATATACAAAGTCAACTTCATATATCATTAATCATCTAAGCCTCACAGCTAACAACGAAATACAGGACATTATTCATTTATGTTCGACAATACCAAAAAGAAACACAGAACAACCTTTCACTAGTGTAAAATTCTTTATCACTTACTGAAATACCGAATGTAACTTTTACATGCATATATCTTTATCTTTCAGAACAAATAACTTAACATACCGAATCTGACTTCCATGAACATGACATATCTATCAATTGAGGCAAAATTCCAATACATTCTCAATTATTTCAAAACCATGAAACTATTTCCAAACTACAGAACATATCCCATTAGAAATCCATAATAGATAGAGAGCATTTATCCAAATCTTTAGAACCGGACTTCATGAACAGAATACCAAATCTCAACAATGACCCAAAGCAAAACCAAACATCCAGCAGTGCAATATCATCTATTTAATTCTTCATAGTAAAATTTTTACATAAACTTTACAATTTCAGGAAGGAACCGACTTACCTGAAGTACACTCGAAGCTAAGAGCAGGGAGCTCCATCCCATTTTCCCTCGGCCACAACTTTCATAATTCTCTAGAGAGGTTCACTACACATCCAGGGAGAAAATTCTCAACTTCAACCATCCTATCTCTTATCCTTCATCAACAGATTTTCTCGGCCCATCACAAAGAGCTTTTCTCTCCATCACTCTCTGTAATAATACAGAATACATCCCTGCTACAATTTGTTGTTAGCATTCATTTATATCCGAGGAGGAGACTTCTACTGACACAAAGCTGGAGGATAATTACCCACTTCAAGGAAGGTGGCCCAATGCCCCATCACCACGTGGAAGACTTGCTAGAGGAGTTGCACAATTCATCACCGCCATAATGAATCGGGTTCACCTCCATAGAACTGGTCTACACAGGCAGTAGGGCATTGGCTGAAGCCCGTCAATAGTCCGGCCACGATCCCCTATAATTCCCATCTCTGAAATTCGCCACTAACTTCGTCCAACAATTCATCCAATCCCAATAACACCAAAATATAGAGCATAAGAATCAATTGAGAGTTTACCTCCATCGACGATTCGCAGCTACGCTGGGAGTTCCAATCCAGAGCCCTAACTCTACACCTCATGTCATCACACCCGTTCTGCGGAGAAGGCCGCACCGCTCGCAGGAGTGGCCTCACTCACTCGTCGCACCCCCTTCTCCCGATCTCTCCATCGCTCTTCATCTCTCCCTCTCTCGGGCTCTCTTCTCTTCTCTTTAGACAATAGCCCAAGGCCATGTCTTAGTCTCCAGACCAAACCGCTTCGAAGAGAACCATTTGAACTACACCTTCAACTTCAACCGGTTTCTTCTCCTATTCTCTTATTTCCTTTTTATTTCAATTCTCCAATTATTTAATTAATTCTTAATTCAAACCCATTCCAATTAATCCCCATATTAATTTGATTAGCCAATATAAAATTTCTCATAAATTAGTCCTGATTATCATTCAATAAATTCCCATAATTTATAATATAACAATTATGTCTTTGGTATACCCCGATAATTATTCGACTAATTTTAATATCCCCAACTACTATCCAATTTATCCTTTTTAAATACCAATATAAAAGTCAGGGTATTACACACATAGTCACAATGGAATTGGATGACTATAGCGCTTGCAATTAATTAAGTGGAGTGGTGGCTGATCGTGATTGGAGAGAGGATGACTCATAAGAATAGAAAACTGACTTAAACCTCTAGAAGTGAGCCATAGTTTCAGCATACCTTTGAGGTGTGAAGTAGTCTTTGAAAGTTAGTGAGATTGTTTAAGTTTAACTATTGTTTATATTGGATTAAAGAGAGATGGATACAAGAAGGTTCTCTGTCAATTAAAGTGACATGGATACATAGAAGGTTCTATATCGATAGCATCAAGCCATTTAAATGTTTTTATTCAATTTTGATATGTTATTGTTAAATGGAGTGTTGAGTATTGAAATCATGATAATTGGATGTGTATCATTAAAGTTATGATTTTTGGAAGTTAGTTCGATATTTGATAATGATACCCTATTTTGAACAATACAGATATATGACCGATTATGGACAATAATATATGCTCAGTTTTTAGACGAAATAAGTATGACCAATGTAGTTGGACCCATAAATGGAATTTACGTGATTAATTACGGATATTGGGAGTTTACGATATAAACATAAGTAATTGATGAACAATATGGATGCTAACTTATATTGAGACATGTTTTAGGTCCCTCAACTCAAGGAGATAAACTGGATACTTCATAAGACCCCAAGGCAAGTAATGACCGTATGTGTTTGGCCTAATGGCCTGCATCACAACATGTTAGGATTATTTAGTTGTCATTTTTTTGTTAATCAAGAAATTTTTATTTTGATAGTACCAATGATTACGATAATATGTTGTTTGAGGATACTTGAGGATTTTATGATTATGCACTCATCATATATTTTATCTGCATAAGTTTTTTTATGAAGAAAGATGGAAAAGAAAATGAAACTACATAAGAAGCTTGCGAGATCCAGTATCATTGAAGCTTTGGACAAGCCATGATATGGCACCAATGAGATTTTTAGTTTTGATGCTAAGTCCCAATGTCAAGAAAAAGAAAAGAAAGAAAATTTATACTGAAAAGTTTTATGAAATGAAACTTTGGTGTTCCGGTATCATTGGATTTTTGTACGAGCCATTATGTGGTCCCCATGAGATTTTTAGCTTTGATGTCATGTTCCAATGTCAAGATAAAGAGCATGAATTGAAAGAAGGAAAAGAAAAGAACGCTAATTGAAAACAAACACGAAAACTCATGTTTTTATACATACATATCATATTTTTCATTCCTTTTGAGTGTTAGGCTCATAGATGAATCTTTTAATGTAGGTGAAATTGGACAAAGAGATTGATGATAAAAGACCATGCAGTTGATGGAGCATACTAATAAGGAGTGCTTGGAGTTGTTACGGGGAATTAGATTTATGGCTGAGATACAATTTGTAAAACAAAATGATTTGTAATAGTTGATATATTGTAATAATTTATTAATGATTTATGATTCAATTGACATTGATTTGTTGATGAGAAAAAACTTCTGCTACGTTAAAGGAAAAAGAAACAAAGGTAATGGATAATAAAGGTTCTCCCATCTCTCACACGACATTCCTTTCTCTTGCACTCCTTTAGTGCCTATCACCTAATTAATCTCAACTACCCATTATTTTATCCAATGATTGACATTCCTTCCTAAAACATTCCTTTCATCCAAATAACCTTCCTTTGAATAACTAATTCTTCCAATAATGATTTCTTCTCCTAATAACAATGTTATTTTCTATATTTATCTACCATGTGTATTTTTTCAAACTTTTTGAATATACATAATTTTTATTTTATTTATTTTTAATATTCAAAAATTTCTTCGAATTCTAAAAATACTTATTTTTCTTGGTATTACCCATTCCAACTGACTTGAAATGCCAAAATGCATGCTCGTAACATGTCTTCCAACATTCTTATTATTCTTTCTAACTGTCCATCTGTTTGGGGATAAAAAGTTGTGCTAAAAGTTAATTTCGTACTCAAAGCCTTGTGCAAACGTTTCTAGAAAACTGAAGCAAATCTTGGATCGTAGTCTGATACAATCGATACAGGGACATCATGCAACCAAACTATCTCTTAGACGTATAACTCTATGTATGTGATTCATAGTATACGTCATTTTCACTTGTAAGATGTGTGCTGACTGTCACGACCCGGAGGCGGGCCTAACAGAATAGACGGGTAAGGTGACCCGATCCATGTAGAGGACCCGATCACCCAGCCCAATGCATGGAAAAAGCATAAGACTTAACATGAATTGAAGTTCAAAACCCAATTCACATGGGTTGGGATCCACAGAGTGATCAACATAGGGCAAGATAGTATAATAATGAACAAAGAGAGTACTGTGCAGGAATTAAACCAAACAATACAACAAATCCCAAACGTACTCGGAACGAAGGTACTTTGATTGACGAACATCCACCCATCCACGAGAAGATTGAAACACCCACTAGGGGACACCAGCAATGCCCCACGACATCCCCAAAGTACCCACACATACCCTATTTGTCAATAACAACACCTAATGAGGTAGAGAAAATAGCAATGACAACGATCCAAAGATCCAAAGCATCACCCGAGTTGCCGATGAGTTAAAGCTGCAAGTCGATAAAACTCGTATGATCAAATAAAATAGATAACGTTGCTCGTGATAGATTGCTTCTGAACTGAACTACCTATAGGTTCCAACTTGATGAGGGTTGCTGACGAGTAGAACTACAAGCCATCATGCCACCCATCAAATGGAATGATAGTAGGATAAGTAAAGCTCAGCGACTGACTACCTTCAATCCATGTGATGAAAACCCTGGCCAGGTTTTGGGGCTCGAAACCCAACTATGCGTCATCACCATCCCATCTCCACTTTGACTTTTGGGGCTCGAAACTTGAGGGCATGTCTTCGGTGCCCTATCACCCTTTTATAAGTACAAACAATGAACCTCCACATAGTAGAAGGTTTCGCTTGATAGCTTCATGATGCTTTGATGCCAGAGTGCTCAAAACAGCAAGAGGATTCATCCTCCCAATATATTCACAGATAACAAAATAGAATACCATGTACGATAAAGTAAACATGAGAAAACATACATATACATAACAATAGACATGATGTTGAAAGAGCCCCCATCGAGTTTTCAAGTGTGGTATCCGACAAAATATCAATTTTGAAAACATGATGCGATGCAGTGTAGAAAGTATGAAAATCCTTACCTCATAGGCAACAACGACACTCTTACCAACTAGCCAGCTCCATGCGTTATCGGAAGTGAGGGTCGAAGCCAGCAACACCTCCAGAACCTATAGTAAGGTCGATGTTAACATCCCAACAATCACATGTGCAAAACATATAAGTCTCAAATAAAACTAGGAATCCAAGTTGGACTCTAAGGACAACCACAAATGATGCGCCAACGGAATGATATAAGGAAATAACCTGTGCGGTCGATCAATTGAAGGGGTGAATGACTGGAACCTTACATAGTCTTCACACCTTTTTCCTCCAAGGATCAAGAACACGAATGCCAATAATAGAACTCACCCAACTTACAAATGAGCCCAATCTTGTGATGTAACACACAAGGAAACTTTCGGTTGTGACGCGCCAAGAGGTTGAAAGAGGAATCACTCCAATTTCAAAAATAAGGCAAAGCTTTTTTATTATCGATCTTCAGCTGACTAAAGCAATTTCATAGGGAGGCTTTAAATAGCCAATTGCAAACTATAAAATAATAGCAAACTAATTAAGCAACAACAACTCTAAATCAACTTATAGTATAAGTTTTTTGATTTTTTACTTAGTAGTTACTAGGTTAATTAACTTAAAGATTAACCACTTGGATGTTTTCCATGTATAGACTTCCTTGGTCTCCAAGCATGGATACTTGGACTTTCCTTAATCTTTGCTCTTTGTTCCGTGGGCTTTTGACATAGGAAACAATCTCTAAATTTAACAATCCAGCCCATTCTAGAAAGCTTAAGAAGTTAGCTATAATTTTCATGAAGAACTCTATTTGAAATGACAAGATTCTGAATACCAAAATTTTCAAACATTTTTTAAGGTCAAAAAGTAGATAGTTTTGGAAAGTCTTCCATTAATTTTCTATTGTTCTTGAACTTCCACCTATGCTTGACCTTGAATGATTCCATGATATTATTTAAAGGGTGATTAATAATATAGTGGACTCATAGTCCATCATCCTCTCTAGGTTGAAAAGGATTCATCCTCAAATCATATCTTGTCTTTCCATAATCGTCATAGAAACTAGGAGATTCACCATGGGCCATCAAGATTGTAATATCTTCAATATCTCCATGATTGTAATAAGGAAACAAATAGCAATTGATGCAGTAGGCTGATGATATTTCCATAAACCTCTTTCCATGCTTGAACAATAACTTGGATAATAGATTCTCATTCTTTGTCTTCGAGTTTGAAGTGATGTAGACCACAATAATAGTTACCATAAATAAAATGTTGAGAACACCTTTAAGTATATGTGGCCATAGAGTAATTCCTTTATAATCCTCTTTAATAAGATAGGGAGATGTGTCAAGACTTTGAGATTTGCGTTGTCTTTAAAATTTCCTTGAATGAAATAAGAAAACAACTGTTGTATAATATGGTAGGCCAATAATAGTAAGATATTCATAAACCACCTCCCATAATTGAACAACAGCTTAGAAGTGTCGTGGATACCCCTTTGTAATTCAATAATTTCCATAAATATGGTTGTGAGAATATCTTTGAGTATGTGTGGCCAAAGAACAATGCTTTTATAGAATCTTGAGTTGTCTTTTCCTTGATATGGCTTACCAGGAAGGAAATAAAGAGAGTTTCCACATCATAGTGATTACCATAAAAGTGTTTCCATAGAAGGAAATCATTATGAGATAGTAAAGTCTTCATTCCATTGTAATATGTTGTCACAAAATGATGTTCAACTACAAGATTCCTCAAGATCAATCCAATGTGCATAGCCATAAATAAACTTTCACCATGATTAAAGAGAATAACTTTACCATCATAATTACCATAACCAAATATCATGCCAATAATGTAAGAAATTTAATCCATCCAACTTTAAAAAACCAAGCAATTAAGTTGTCCAATGGCGCATACCTCTTTGTTTTAAACAAAGCAATTTTCATCCAATTTCCTTTTATTGTATCATAATCCTTTGTAGGTTGCTTGGGCATATCACAAATCAAAATATTAGTAAAATTTTCATAAGAAAAATCCGTCCAAGTTTGGTTTACCTTGATGTCTTCTTTGTCATTCAACCAACTCAAACTTTCCTTAAAATCCATGGAAGGTAAATTTTTGTCACTTCTCTCATATTTGATTAAAAGGACATACCTTTTTTCTTGTGTGAACTTTGACCATGAACATTGTGGTCCTTTTCACTGTGCCACCAAAATTTGCAAGTAATACCATGCGTCAATAACTCCAAGCTAAGCTCCTTCACCATGATCAAAGGAACCATTTTAGTACAAATTTCATCCTTAATGAATAAAGGGCAAACCTGGTCATTGTTGGAGCTTGGAATATGAAAAGTTTGTTCCTCTTATTTTGTTGTTATCACGGAGTCAATTTGTCCTTCTATAGTTTCGGCTTCGGGCACTTATTCTTCTTGATATTCTCTTCATCTAATTGTGAGTCCAAAGATAGTAATGACCATTCTTTGGCATAAATAATTTCTTCTTCAATTTACTCAAAAGTACCTTCTAATATCTCATCATGGTCTTGTGCTTGTAAGGTTAGAGTACTTGATATATTTGCTTCAAGTCATTGTAATATTCCTTCAAATAAGGTAAAAATTTTATATAGTTGAGATTGGCAACTTTCGGAAGATTTTTCATATTGTGCGATTGATAGTGAATTTTCCTCATCCAAAAAATAATTCCATGCATAACTTCAACTCCTCGTCATTGTGTTGAAAAAAATATCATGAATTAGTAGGAATCGTTTTAGCTCATATACCAAATGATGCACCAACGGAAGGGGTTAAGAATATATAACTTGTAATTATTGAGGATGTTGAAGTGTTGAGGAAGTTGGACAGTTTGATATTTGAAGAATTGATGAAGATTGAAGGAGTGTTGGAACTTCCAGGTGATGTGGTCGATCATGGAAGGTGGCGGTTGAGCAAGAGGAAAACAACAAGGCAGAGATCAACTGGAAGTGAAGGATTTAGATCGACCAAGACTTTACGATTGAGCAGGCGGTCGACCTTAAAAAAGGTAGTGGCAAAAGATGAACAGTCCGGTCTAGTAGGCGGTCGGGCTGATCGATCGGTTCTAAAGTTTCCTTATTTGGCTGTAAAATTCAATATGGAAAGTCTGTCTTTGAGATTCAATAACTCCCTCGTTTTAGAAATTTTTTAGCTGAAATTTGGACCAGGTGTTCTTCAATGAATAGTGAACAAATTCCTTCAAGAATGATAGAAATATCTGCCACGAATTAGGAAATATGCTTGATAGAAAGTAGGTCACTAGAAATATAAAGTAATTGTGACGAATACTCCCGTATAGATGATTTGTCAATGAAGCGCCTTTGGAGAGTTGGACCCGTCTTGATACCCTCTTCATGCCTTTGGAGAGTTGGACACCTTCTTCCTCTAAGATGAAGAATGCGGATGCCAATAAGAGAACTCACCCAACTTACAAGTGAGCCCAATCTTTTGATGTAACATAAACAAGGAAACCTTCGGCTGTGACATGCTAAAGGGTTGAAAGTGGAATCACTCCAATTTTAAAAATAAGCCAAAGCTTTTCTATTATCCATTCATCACCCTCCATCATCTAGATTTGGAGCTAACCGGTTTTGAGATCTATCTTGGAAAATATGGAGGCTCCACTTAAATCATCCAACATGTCCTCAAGTCTAGGTATCAGAAACCTATGCTTGATGGTGATTCGAATTATTGCTCTACTATCCACGCATATCCACATTGAACCATCCTACTTGGGCACTAACAAAGATGGATGACACATAGACTAAGGGATTCTCAGATATACCCTTTCTAAAGGAGTTCATTGACTTGCTTGTGCAACTCTTTGCCTTTTTCCGAGTTGAGTCCATAAGATGGTCAGTTTCGTAAAGTAGCTCCCGGCATAAGGTCAATTTGATGTTCAATTCCTCGAAGGGGAGGGAGGCCTTGAGGAAGCTCCTCGGGAAATAACTCTTAGAATTCTTGAATAAGGTGTTGAATGGAAGCAGGTATAACTCCTAACTCTTCCAACCTTTCTCTAAACATGATCAATACCAAAGGGCCTCCTTTCAATATAGATTTCTTTAGCTCCTTCTTGGGCATAAATAAGGAGAAGCAGTTCTACTTTTCTCTTTACTCTCTTAGTCTTGTTCCACTTGATCAGGTCGGAGAGGGGCTACATTAACAACTTTTCCCTTCATCTTGAAAGTGTAATAATTGGTGTAGCCATCATATGATACCCTTCTATCAAATTGCCATATACTCCCCAGTAGTAAGTGGTTGGCACTCATTGGCACTACATCAAACAAAGCTTCATCATCATAACCTCCAATAGAGAATGGTATGCGTGCTTGTTTAGTAACATTGATAGATTCTCAGTCATTGAGCCAATTGAGCTTATAGGGAGTGGGATGCAATATGGTTTCTATTCCAAATTTTTCAATAACATCTTGAAAGGCCACATTAGTGCAACTACCCCCATCTATAATCATAGAGCAAACTTTCTCCTTCAACTTGCATCGGGTGTGAAAGATATTCTTGTTTTGACATTCTTCCACTTGACTTTACATAGTTAATGATCTCCTCAAAACCATAAGGAGCGACCTTCTTTTGCATAATAGGTATCCTCTTGAGGTTCTTCCTCTGTACAAGACACATTATTAAGCTCACCTTCACTTAGAATCTCCTCAGTGTGACCTCTCATCACCAAAATGCATTTGTTGGGGCATTGGGAGGCAATGTGCCCTAGGCCAAGACACTTGAAGCACTTAATGTCTCTTGACTGTGGCTTTGTAGCATCAACACTTTCTTTCTTTCAATACCCCAGCCTTCATGTATCTTTAAGGCTGAGTTTCTATCATCATTCTTTCCTGGAGGCTTGTAGGGAAATGCATTTTTTTGATAAAGCCAAGAGCTTGATTCTTTGAGTCTCCTCTTTCTTTGTCTTTCAATTTTCAAAGCTAGTTGCACAACACCATCTATTGTTTCAAAAGGTTGCAGCTCCACCATATCACCAATTTCTTTATGAAGTCCCTTTACAAATGTTCCAATGTTTTGCTCTCTCAACTCCTCCAAAGTACATCTAATCTTGAGTGTCTCAAATTTGGTTAAATAGTCTTCAACCGATTGAGTGCCTTGTTTAAGGTTTTGAATTTGGAGGAAAAGTTCTTGCTTGTAATGCATAGGAACAAAGCTCTTCTGTATTAAAGCCTTCACGGCCTTCCAACTCTAAATTTCATCATACCCTTCTCTTCTCCTTTGAGCCTTCAAATCTTCCCACCACAAACTAGCGTAGCCCGAAAGCTCCAAAGTAACCATTTGTAACTTCACCTTTTTAGTGTACTCATAGCAAGCAAAGACTTTATCAACCTTTTCTAACCAATCCAAGAAGTCATCTCCATTACATGACCCTTTAAAAAGGGGAATAGTCACCTTGACATGCCTCATATCATCTCTTACAAAAGATCTCATTCTCGGGCTATGCAATTCCTCCATATGTGTTTCTATACACTCCTCATCTCGGCTACTCTCATCTTGACCTCTAGAATCAATGGAGGTGCTAATACTCCTTCTTGGTCTAGCAGTTTTATGACCCCTCACATGTTGTTTGGAAGGTTCTTTGAAACTTTGTTGTAGTTTGGCCATCATGTCTCGGATTCAATGAAGTTGTCCTTGAAGGCAATTCTTGGCCTCATTTGTTGTCTTCTCGGATGGTTGCTTTGTTGGAGAGTTTGTATCTTTATTTTGTGCAGTCATGGCTCCACTTCTAGTCAACATCTTCATCAATCAAAATGCACACTTACAGAGTCAGAAAGGAGGGCAATTTTGCTCTAATACCAAATGATGTACCAAGGGGTGCAATCTTAACACACAAGGGGGATTGGCTGTTATTGGCTTGCACAAAACAGAACACAAACTTGCCAACTTTGTAACTTACTCTTCAGAAATCCAATCAATGCAACATTTGGAACACAATCCACAAATCTAGTTTATAACGTACCTCCAACAATCATGTAAAAATTCCAAAGGGAGCGGAAGTTATGCAATTGTGAATGGAACTTCCCAGAAAAGACACCAATGAAAAAAAAAAATTTTGCACCAAAATGGAAAACGCACAACTTTGGTGTTCTGACCCAAATAACGTGAAACTTGAAACACACAACCCTTGGACAGAGAACAAACAATCCTCTAAATTTCAAACTCCAATTCAATCAATAAAAGAAACAACAATAGAACTTACAAGCTGGTACAAAGGATGCTATGCCAACATCCTTTGACTTCAATGGATCCTTTGTACAAAGAACTGCTCCACCTTGCTTCACAACACGTCTTCTAATCCTCCACCTTGGGTATCAACTCTAGAGGGAGCTGATGGGAAGATTAGTATAAGAATCCTACCCTAAGACAAGCTAAGAAAGTGGTGGAATAATGGTTGACTCACACCTCTCGGGTTTTTCCCTAGAAGATGATTGCCGAGTGCAAGAGTGAACTCCAACACAAAGTTTACCATTAGCTGAATAAAATCCAAATTATTTTCAGACAAGCCTTAATGAGGTATAAATACCTCACCGGTTTGCTCTTAAGAGAAAATTACAAAAATATCATTCAAAAGAAACAACATAAAATTAGGTTCTCAGCTAACACACTTAGCCGGGAACACCAAGTAACTTTTATTATCCCAAATAACACTAATTCAATCCACAAGGAACCATATGCCAGCATATCATCAACCAATAAATAATAAATCATAGAATTACATTGGTATGCCATATCTTTAGCTACTGTCCTCCTAAGGCACGGTATTGGAAATGCTATCTTGCTCTACAGGTGAGGTTGTAGTCGAGTGGGAAGCATGGAGTATCTAAGTGAGAAGGTGCTTTAGTCTTTCTTTGTCCTCATGGCATAGCTCATCCTCTAGTCCTTCAAATGTCACTCCATATGCAAAATAATAGTTTGTGAAAAGGTTAATAAGCTTCTTAGCTTGGGCTCTAGTAACCGGGCCTTGTGGTGCATCACTTCCAATAATGAATTCAACCAATACTTGCTTACTAACCTTGATGTCTTCTCTATCATTTAATTAACTTAACTTGTAAGGAGTCAAATGCAAGGTTGTAATTAGAGAACATACCTTGTCTTTGACTTTGCATCGGCTATGGAAGATATTTTCCCTTTGATAATCATCAATAATGGCCTTTGTAGTAAGTGTCCTTTGAATAACCATAAGAAGAGGACCCACTTGAGCATGAAGGGTCTCTACTTGTGCTTCCACCTTGGGTATCCCTTGTTCATCACACTCATTTTCATTTTCATTATCATTGGCACCTTCTCGCAATACCATAACTTTTCTATTTGGATATTGATAAGCATAGTGCCCTAAACCAAGGCGTTTGAAACACTTGATCTCTCTTGTCTTTGGATTTGGTTCTTCAATAGGTAGCTTCATGTTGTCACTTGGTTTATTTGTAGCATTCTTCAAGTTCAACCCTTTGTCTTCAAGTTTGGATGGTTGTTTGAGAAAGCTTGTATTTATTTGAGTGAATCGGCTAACCATCTCCTTTCCTTATCTCCTCCTTTGTCTCTCCACTTTTAAAACCCACTTTATAACATCTTCCATTGTCTTGTAGGCCTGTAGTTCAACAATATCTCCAATGCCATAATTGAGGCCTTGGATGAATCTTGCAAGAGTATGGTCTTCTGGCTCTTCTAAGTCTCACCTTGTCTTCAATGTTTCAAACTCGACCAAATATTCCTCTATTTATGAAGATCCTTGCTTGAGGCTTTGCATTTGATAAAACAACTCTTGTTAATAGTAGCTTGGAATAAATCTTGTACTCATTAGTGTCTCCAAAAGCTTCTAATTTCTAATTTCTTCTTCTCCATCAAGCTTCCTCTTTGATCTAAGATTGTTCCACCATAGACTAGCATATCCCATGAACTCAAGTGAAACTACTTAAATTTTTTTTCTTTCTAAAAAGTTGTAGCATTCAAAAATCTTATCCATATTTTCCATCCGCTCAAGATAATCATAACCATTGCAAAAACCATTAAATGATGGAATGGTTACCTTAACAAGATTCAAGTCATCCTTTCAGTTTTGTCTCCTCCTTGTTTTGAAGAATTCTCTATCCTCAGCTTCTTCCTCTGTGACTCTAATTGGAATAGTCTTTCTCTCGGTCTTGTTGTTTGAGGACTATCCTTTTGTTGTCTTCTAGAACCAATGAACTGTTGATGCATGTCATAATTTATGTTTCTAAGTTAATCAATTAGTCCTTACACACAAGATCTGGCTTCTTTAGTTGGAGGCAACTTAATGTTGGAAACAATAGATGGATTTGCCTCATGACTTTGAGCTACCTTTGTTGCTCCAGTTGTCATCATGAAGATTAAAAAAATCACAAATTGATAGGAGTTTTAGCTTTGATACCAAGATGATGCGCCAACAGATTGATATAAGGAAGGAATTAACCTGTGCAGTCGATTGGCTGAAGGGATGAATGACCAAAACCTTACAGATTCGAATGTCTGTTGTTTTCTAGGCAAATAGTGGTCGATCGGCTATAGATTGGAGATCAACCGGATGGCTTGGATATTTTCTTACCATAAACACTTTAGGAAACTTCAAATTTTAGAAACCCATAACTTCTTGAATATAGAAGCTTTCCACACGAAATTTGGACAGCAACCTCTTTAATAAAATAAAAATATTTCCTTGAATAATAATGATAAGAAGAGCCACAAATATGGAAATATGCTCAATTGAAAAACTGTCCAATTTGACACTTTGTAGTCCACCTAGGACTACCAGCGGTCGACCTGGGACCTTTAGTGTCGAAACTACCCAGGTCACGGTCGACTAGGAACAATTCGACAGTCAATTCCATGAGCAGTGAGCGTGAACAGTGCAGAGCGATCGACTACACTGTTCATGCGGTCGATCGCATGAAGAGTGTTGACCTCTCTGGTCGACTAAAAATTGCATTTTGGTAGACAAGTTTGTCACCAAAAGATCGGTCGACTGTACATTGCGTAATGGTCAACAAACACAGTGCTAAGGCACTGTTTTCTAACATAAAACGCCCCATTTTTCCCTAATTTTTGACTTCTAATAAGAAATAACCTTGCATATACTCCTATTTACCAATATAAACCAGAAATTTCCCTAAGATTCGAGTTTTTAAGCTCGAATCCAAAGCCAACAAATTTTCAAAACTTTGACCCTAAAAATGAAGAGGTTAAACGAAAATACTCACCAACAGCCTTCACTAAAGTTCTTGGTGTTGAAGTCGCGAACACGAATCCGTCGTAAAAAATCAGAGCCACTCTGATTAGTTCTCCCCCTCTCCTCTCCACATCCTGCTCTGCCCACGGCCATCTCCCTCCTGAAGGAGGGAGATTCGCTCAGATTGGTTCTCCCCTCTCCTCTCCACATCTGGCTCTGCCCACGGCCATCTCCCTCTTGAAGGAAGGTGATTTGTCTTTTTAAATAAAAAATTAGTTTTTATTTGTATTAAAATATAATAAATATTATATGTGTTTATATATATATATATAATATTTATTAAATAAATTCAATTCAAAATCCAACTTAAAACCTGACTCATTTAATACACTAACCGAGAACAATTCTTTAATCGAAATAATCTATCAAAAATATTTTCACAATTAAATTCCTGCTCGGTGAAATCCAATTTGGCTGTTTTTAACTATTTGACCCAAAAATTCACACATGACCACTAAGCGACAAAATAAGACAACTTTTCAATGCTTGGCAAAAAATTTACATGTGTTAATTTAAAAGTATAAAATTCTAGGGTTTTACGCTAACTTTGTTAATCTTTCTACAATTACACAAATGACATCATGTCCTGTAACATCCCAATTTCAATAAGATACTTTCAAGTCTTTGGGTGTTACATGCATGAGCTTCAGTATATATATCTCTTATTATTATTATTATTTTTTTGTAATTGAAGTGCAGCAAAACCATAATTTAGAAACTTAAATAAACACTAACATCTATATTGTTTGGATATCATTTATCTATTAGATCTTATTAGGGCAATTTATACCATTCAGCGTAATAAAATTTATCAAATAGTCTTGTAACATCTCATTTCCGTTTTTGAATTTTTTGTAAAATTTTGAACATTAAAATCCCATTTAAAATATACTTAATTGAAGATCATCAGAGTACGTTTCGCAGAAATAAAACATTAAACTGTCTTACAAAAATAACATAAATAAACACTTGATATTCATAACAAAGTCTTTATGCATTTAAAATAACTTTTATTCATTTAGAGCCATAACCCCCGAGGTCATTTCGTGCATGGTAACACAAGCTCGCATCACGTCACACTCCTTCAATATTCACTTCAACTGGCTGGCCATTCATACCTACATCACAGGAGGAATAATGAGTCTATTGCCTAGTAAGGAATATAAAATGAAATGCAACTTTAACCTCTAGGACAATTCTACATGATTAAGTCTGATACATTTGTAAGTTGAGTGAGAGCAACCTCTTCAGTCTCTGAACTCCCTCTTTGGATTCTTTTTTACATGAGAGCAACCTCTTCAGTCTCAGAATTCAATAAAAACATACCCACCTACATTTACATTCATATCATTTGGGTGAGAGCAACCTCTTCAGTCTCCGAACTCACCACTCGTTGAGTAAGAGCAACCTCTTCAGTCTCTAAACTTAGTCAACCTCTTCAGTCTTCAGTCTCTTAAGTCTCCAAACCCACGTAGAAAACATCGTTATTGTCTTCATTATTAGCCTATGAAATGCATGACGTACATCCTATTAACAAAACCATATGAATGTCACACACAGCAGTTCATATATCGCAAACAATACTACAAACAACTAACAACAATTACTATGCTTAAATTTAAATACTAAAACGTTTCATCATACTACTATTTCTCTATGTCTACGTAATATACTTATTCTTCTAATTTTGCCATTTAATATCTAATTGATTTAAATTCATGCAATGAATAACGATTTTAAGCAATTTATTTAATCACCAAGTATTCACAAGTGTAAAAAATCTAATTTAAAGTCTAGTTTATTATTTAGAAAATATCACAATTTAAACCTTGAACTATTTGAGAAAACTGAATGTGAAAATACTTCATTTTATTCCCTATGTAAATTTTCATAAATTTACTAAACCTAAATAATTATAAGCATACAATTATAGGAGTCTTTGTATAATATAACCTGAAAACCTTTGTGATTACTCTACTTTCCGCTAAGAAATTAACCCCCTATACTACAACAATTTGCAAGTTATTGACAGAACAATACTAACATAGAATTGTTGTCGAAACATTTCTATCACTATAAATCATCGATAAAATCCTACGGAATGATGGTTCTATCACAGAGTCTATTCTCCAAAGAATAATAATAGAAGCAACAACATCTTATTCATGCAATAAAACTATCCTATCTATTGAACTTCAATCTCCAGAGAGCAAAATCATAAACTACAACATAGAAAAACATGGCAACTTCCTACTCCTGCGATTTAGGTCCTTACGGACAAATCACACACAATATTCCTTACCTCGTATAGCTATGCTTTTCCCTCTAATAATAATCCTTCCCGTCGACAGCACTCTCAAAAATATCATAGAGTCGAACCCTCTCCCTCTCCAGCTTTTCTAGCCGAAAAAACTTCCATCTGCACGTCTTATTTATAATGCATCTCAATGACTCTTCAGTCACTCCTTGAAGACAAAGCGTCGAGAGATGTTAAATGTCACTGGAACATCAAAAACCGAACGTTCAGCATTTCTGGCGATTGAATATCGCTTCCAGACGTTAAAAATTTATGGCAGTTGATCCATTCAGTTGAAGGATGATCGACCACCCTTTCATTCAACGTCGACAAAATTTATTCCTGCAACACTGGTTGATCGTGCCGGTCGATCGCCCAGGATGCGATCCATTGCCGAGATCGACCACCCACTCCTTCTTTAATTTTCGTTTAATTTCCTACAATTTCTTTAAATCTTATTACCCTATATATTCATATATCTAAGTTCCAATACGTTATAAAATACCAATAACCAAATTCAATAATTACACAAATTTAAATACCCCGGATATTACATCCTCCCCTCCTTATTTAAAATTTCGGCCTCAAAATTTCGGCTACTAAAAAAATTTCGGGTATTTAGCTTCCATTTCATCTTTTCTCTCTCAAGTAGGCCCATCAATGCTATGATTTTGCCATAGTACCTTGATAAGTGGAATCTTCTTGTGTCTTAACTCTTTAACTCTTGAATCAAAAATACGTACTAGCTTCTCGTCATAACTTAAATTTGGTTGAAGAATAACATGCTCCTTAGGTTCCACGTGAACTAGATTTCCTAGACACTTCCTTAACTTAGACACATGGAAAATCATCTCATTTCCTACACCACAAATAAGGACCTGAGCCTAATGGCCCAATAAGGGAAATGGGTTTATGCAGTATGTTATGCCTCTCTTTAGTTCTTTTGGAATGGGTACCGCCCCAAACCAATCTTTTCATTTTGTTTGTTCGTTCGTTCTTCACTCGTACATCGAGTTAGAGATTGGAGGACCCATATCGGATGGTATAGTTGATCGGACTAACCTCCTGTGGCCAACTAAGTTCCCGTTTGTGATAGGGTAGGGGCTTCGCCTTGCTGCCAAACTAGATCCGACTACCCATCCGCCCCTAACTCCCTTTTCTTCTTTTTCTTCAATTTCTTAACGTTTTTCCTCACCAAGGTGGCACTCCCTAATTGTTTCTATTATAATGATACATGTTGATACGGTATTGGAATAACCATAATTGAATAGAGTATAAAAAAGAAAGTAACGATAATGGAGCCAACCAATAAATAAATGACAGAATTTAAAAGCACATAAAGAGAACAATTATGGTAACAATTAAGACAACGAAGTGCATACTTGAATAGATAGATGATATAAATAACATCTACAAAAGAAAACCTAATAGAAACGGCAATCGGAGCATGCTATTAAACGGAGATTATATTTCAATTTATAACTAATCGTACCAACAATTAAGCTGGCTTTACTAGGAATTAGAACAATTACTGCATGCTCGAGTGGATAAGCAACTAAGATCATAATTCAACTAACAATTCAAACAATTACTGCATGCTTCATATGACGGCAGTAAATAAACATGATAACAACATGAATCAAGTACAAGAATCCGAACTAAAAGCAACAGGCATCTGAAAGTAAAGCATGATTTAACAATGTTGTTCTTAGCTACAGTTAACAACTTAGTTCCCACTGTTATTCTAATTAACTAAACATGCTCAATTAAATAGTAGTTAATTTAAATAGTAGTTAATTATACATGCTCGAATCGGTTAAACATGCTCAAATTAGTTAATTAATTAAACATAGTTAAACATGTTTGCATTCTAATTAACTAAACATGCTCACATTCTAATTAACTAAACAGGTTCGCAGAGATATTAGTCAATGGTAAGGAGTAAGTTAAACATGCTTTTAAACAATGAGCATAACAACCGCGAAGGTAATAATAAACAACATGCTTAATACAGACACAATTTGTTAAGTTAAGCTTGCTAGTACTTTGACAAATAAACAATGAAAGAAATTAAGTTGCGCATGCTAGTACTTAGACAAATAAACAATGAACGAAATTAAGTTGTGCATGCTAGTACTTTGACAAATAAATTGACATATAAGCGACATATGTTTAGAACAAAACATGTGTTCACAGAATAGAAATGAATAGCAGGACCATACTAACCAAGTGATACCACAAGTAAAACATTAACACATATTCACATAATAGAGTCTAACTCATTCATACTTAGCAATCACAGTGAAATCCTTAGTTCACGGTTCTACACTACCAATCTTAACATCATACAAGGCTTATCCTTAGTGAATGTCAATCAAACATTAAGCAAGTATTGAAATGCAGTAATAATCAGTAAGGAATTTACAGAAAATTAACTATAGAGTAAGGCATCTAAAGGAAATATAGGAATTTAAGGCATCTAAAGGAACTACAGAAATTTAACTGCAAGAAATCATCACAACATACGCACTCTACTTGTGGGTAGGGCCTCCACTAGCCAAGACTCACCCAAATCCTTACCTTTGATGACGAAACCTAACCACGAATAGCAAAACTCCCAGCTCATGGTTTCACTATCACCCACAGTTATCACTTGCAGCACACCCGAGCTTATAAGGTCAAAATTTCTTATAGGTTCGCTCCTTCACTCATCACGTACTCACACTCTTTAGAAGAGAAGAAAAAATAAACGCAGAGGAAGGAGAAGACAAACTGAACACAGAGGAAGGCTAGCTGATGCTTAAAAGGCAAAGCTTACCTGGATGGGAAACACCTGTATGCCTAGGAAGAGGGAGGAGAGAGGCCTTTGGCGTGGGTCTAGGCATGGAGGGAATGATTCTGTGTCGAGGGAGTGCATTTTTTATGACTACGTGACAAAGTTTCTATTTTTAAATCCCTAATTTTTCACAGATTTGGGATATTTTGGACGAGTGCGGATGTTCTGGTCTTGTCTGCATGCGTCCGAACATCACTACTCCTCATGACAGAATGCACTTTCGGATGAAAGATGGTGTCCTCACCTTCGTTCTCATCGTCCGAATCTGTCATTCGTATTTTGCGTCTGCAATCGTCTGAAACTGTCCAGAAATTTGGACAGATTCAAAATGACCGCATCCGCAGTCATCCACATTCATCCAATAGTGTCCAGTTATAGATAGGGGATGAATTATGACACGAGGGCTTTGTCCTAAAGCGTTTGGACAGCGTTCCATGCGCTTGCGGACGACATTTCTCATCCTCATGTCATCCGCATGCGTCCGAAACTTCACGACGCAGGCAAAGTTAGGATGCGAAATCACGTCCGGAGTCATCCCAAGACTCAGGGGTGACATTCCATGCATTTATGAACGACATTTCTCATCCGCATGTCGTCCGTATGCATTCAAATTCACATTTCATAGTTTTTCCTCACATTTTCATACTTAATTTTTATCCCATAATCTTTTTTCCATAAATACACGTCATAATTTAACACGTATAGATACATGATCTAATATATAATTATCCCAAAATTTGATTACGTCGCGTAAACAAGGAAAACATTATCGGGTTATTACAAATTCTACCAATGGCAGCATTCTTCCCCACTAACATGAAATTCCAACACACATGTCGTAACATGTCTTTCAATATCTTAATTGTTCACTAGCTTTGTCCATCAGTCTGAGGATGGAAGGCTGTACTAAACTTCAACTCCATACCCATAGTCTTATTTAAAGTTTTCCAAAATGTGGAGGTAAATCTCGGATCTCGGTCAGATACAATTGATACAGGCACTCCGTGCAGGTGTACAATCTCTTTTACATACAGCCTAGCAACTGATCAATTTTGTAAGTCATAGCTACCAGTAAAAAGTGAAAGACCTTGGTTAGCCTATTGACAATCACCCAGATTGCACCATGTCCTCTTATAGTCTTGGGTAGACCCGAGATGAAGTCCATAGTGACATGTTCCCATTTCCATTCAAGTATAGGCATTGGTTGTAACATTCCCCCAAGTCTTTGATGTTCTACTTTCACCCGTTGACATACATGACACAAGGTGACATATTGTGCTATATACTATTTCATTCTAGGCTAGTAATAATGTGACTTGAGGTCTTTATACATCTTATTAAAGCCAGGATGGATAGAAAAACTTGAGGAATGAGCTTCTCTTAAGATTGCTAATCGTAATTCTAACTTTCTCGGTACATACCATCTACCTTTAAATTTCACGATTCCATCACTAAATATGGAGTAGTATTGATATTTCTCAAGAGTGGGGTTTAGTTTAAACTCTTCAAACTTTTTATCCTCAATTTGAGCCTCTTTTATCATTTCCAATAACAAAGGTCTTAATGTCAGAGTGGACAAAAGAGTAGTTAACTGCATAGTAACCAATTGCATATTCAGACTTTGAATATCAGAGCAGATATCATCCAGTATTTCTTCATGTACCACGTTCATAACGGTCATCTTTCTACTAAGAGCATCAGCCCCCACATTTGCTTTTCCGGGGTGATACTTAATTTTACTGTCATAGTCCTTCACCAATTCCAACTACCGTTGTTGTCTCAATTCAATTCCTTTTGAGTGAAAATGTATTTTAAACTCTTATGATCCGAATAGATTTCACATCGCTGTCTATATAGATAGTGTCTCCATATCTTAATAGAGAACATGACTACAACAAGCTCCAAATCATGTGTGGGATAATTTGCCTCGTACGGTTTCAACTATCTAGAGGTGTATGCAACTACTTTCCCGTTTTGCGTAAGTACGGTGCCCAATCCATTTTTAGAAGTGTCGCAATAGATGCAAAAGTTACCGTCATCAACGGGCAAAGAAAAGACGGGAGCTGAAGTTAGACAACGTTTCAGCTCATGAAAACTCTTCTCACATTCATCGGTCCACCAAAATCGTGCATCTTCTTTGTCAAGCCCGTTAGGGGTAGTGCAATTGTTGAAAATCCATTTATAAATTTCTTGTAATACCCCGGTAGACCAAGAAAGCTTCTTACTTCTCCCACATTCTTTGGTTTCAACCATTCAACTACTACCTAAATCTTTATAAGGTCTACTTCAACACCATGTTTAGAAATTATGTGATCGAGAAAACTCACTTTACTTAACCAGAACTCGCATTTACATACAACTTATGTCTCGTCAATAGAGACAAAGAAATCCTTAAATGCTCTATATGTTCCTCCTCAGAGAGCGAGTAAATTAGTATGTGATCAATAAACACAATGATAAATTTATCTAAATACTCACTAAAGACCAGGTTCATTAAATCTACAAATGTCGTCAGGGCATTAGTCAATCCAAATGACATAACTAGAAACTCATAGTGTCCATATCTCATCATGAATGTCGTCTTCAGAATATCACTGACTTAATCTTCAACTGATAGTATCCAGATCGGAGGTCAATCTTTGAAAAGACACAAGCTCCTTGCAATTGATCGAATAAATCACCAATTCATGGAAGAGCATATCGATTCCTCATTGATCCATCCTTCTTCTTTACAAATAGCATCGGTGCTCTCCATGGTGAAAAACTGGGACGAATTAATCCATTATTGATGAACTCCTTAAGTTGGACCTTCAATTCTCTTACTTCAGCTAGGGTCAATCATCCGTGAAGTCAATCATCACTAACCGAGGAGGGTAGGTGATTAAGGATCTCCAAGTAGGAAACTTGGAGCACGGACGTAGGGCGGAGTTGCTGAATCATGTGAACAAATTTGATTTGCACTTTCTCTATACCTTAACTCTTATATTTTTTTTATATTTGATTGCATATCTATTGATAAATCACTTAAGGTTTAGAGATAATTAATATCACACGAAAAAGTTTAGTACGCCTAATTCACTCCCCTCCATTCACAATCAAGCATGGAGATTTTCTAACTTTATTTCTAGTGTTTTTTTGTAGGTGATCAAAGGGAGGAGTATGCTCAAATCATCATTTTGGTCCATCCAACATCCATGTTCCACATGTACTTGTTCAAAGGGAAGCATAAGTGGAAGTTCAAGCTCCAATTTTGGAGATAGATGAAACATTCCAAAAATTGCCTACAATCCGACACCCGAGGAGTATTTGGCATATTCGGCAGACTCTAAAATTTTATATCGAAATGTTCTCTTCATCAATCATGTATCTGACATTCCAAGATTTCTAGAATGGGAACTTTTATTAAGTTTAAATATCATTTGCTATGTCAAAAGAGTTGTGACAATAGAGCTTCAATTCTGATAAAGAAGCTCGAACATCCTTAGTCGAAGTTGAAGCCAAATCCACTTAGAGAATGAACATGAAGATAATTTCCTTCGACTTGTTGCTGCATTCAAGATTTGGGGTATTGTTTGAAAATTATTTTTAGTTATTTTATTATAATTTGTATTAGTTCAAAAGGTCATGTGTTTGTGTCATTCGGCTAGAGCATAGCCTAGTGTGAGTGTTTTGTGAAGGTTTTTTGGTAATCTTCTTTTATGACATTAACCCTAATTTTGAGAGAGTATTTAAGCTCTCTCTAAGGGCTGCCCTAGTCAGTTTTGAATCAGAAAAGGCCCTTTTGAAAGGTGGGAGCTCCCTCCAAATCAGTCATCTCCCTTGGTGGTGTTATCCAAGTAGATTTTGTGTCAAAGAATTGAATCACCATTGTTCCTTGCAAGCCTTGCGGTGATTTCTCTTATACTAATCCTTCCTCTAATTCCCTCTAGAGGTGGACATCCCTATTGAAGGTTTAGAATGCCTGCTAAGACCCAAGTTGGAGTGTCTTCCTCAGTGGAGACCATTGAAGTTGATTGGTGCAATTTTGGCACCCATTTGGACCAGCTTGTTCTTTTTCGTGCATAGTTCTTGTTCTAGACCGATTGTACTCTAATTTTTAGAGGAGAGCCCACTTACACAGTGGTTAGTGGTGCAAGTTTCACATCATTTGGATGTTATTTGATAAAGTTACGAGATATACCATTTGGGCTTCTATTCTGCCCTTAAGCACCTGTTCGGATCATTAGCACTTCTCCTCGTATAACTTCCATTCCTGAACGAGTTTCAATCTGAATTTTTGAGGGCTACTTGTTAATTCATAGAGAAGGACGTGGTCCAAATTTCATGTTATTTGGTTCAATTTGGAGCATGTTACACTTCTACCAATTTTGGGACAGATTCTTTCCATAAATAATAGCTTACATCAAGGTGTTTCCCATTTTCCCCTCCTTCATGGTGCATCATTTGGTATCACAGCCACTTCCCTTGCTTATACAATGTTATTTGGTGAATTTTACCTTACATTATGATGACAAGAGGCTGTAGTTATACTATGCATTATAGTGAGGAAGAAAAAGAGTTTTTGGCTTTTGTTCCTATTTTTAACATTTCGGAATGGGCCAAAGATTATTTAGATTGGGAAAAGAAAGTTGAAAAATTTTTTCAAAGTTGTTATTATTTGGAGAAGACCCTAGTAAAAATTATTTCTTTAAGGTTTAGAGGAAGAGCTTCATTATGGTGGAGCAATTTGTTTACTAATCGAAGAATAGATGAAGAAGAAGCCATCAACATGTGGGATTTCAAAAGCCAACAAGTGTTGGGCAAAATGGGCTCACTGCAACATATAGCTCAACTACTTGACATTCTCTCAACTTCACTAAGGTCTATAAGCTCTCAACCTATTCAACCATTTGATCATGACAAACTAGTTGAAGGACATGTGAAAGTTAAAAAAGGGAGACATGATAACTCTTTGGTAGTGTCTAAACAAGAAGAAGAGTTGGTAGAGAAGATTATATTTCCCTATGAAGGAACATTGCTCATGATGGAGACTTTAGTAGATGAGAAAAATTGTTTGGAAGAAGAAATACCCAAAGATGACCATATAGAAAGTAAAGATCAATTGATGGCAGCAACTATCGACGGGGAATGGAAGCTTGAGAATGCTCAAGGGGAACCTTTCCTAAAGGTGACTCAAAGGCCTCTAACCTTACCAAACCGAGAAGAAGAAAATGCAGGGGAGCAAACCTTTCATAGTCAATGTTTGATCCAAGAAATAGTTTGTTCATTGTTATTTGATAGAGGGAGTTATGAGACTATGACTCAAACAAAATATCCGATGCTATGTGAAAAAGGTATGTACCATTAACTAATTTGATTACGTGGCTTCTTAGAATTGGGTGGATTAAATTGCCTAATGTTGGTGGTATTGACTTTGCATTATGGAATGACAATTTGGATGATGTGGTTGAGGATGGTGTCTTAATTATAATGGAAGTTCATTTGTGGTTAACAACTTTTGCATGCCAAGTTTTGGAGTTAGAGAGTTGTTGAACTAAAAGATTCTTAGTATTAAGCTTGCTAACTATTTTTGTGATAGGAGAACAACATACATCTTGAGCAAACCACTAATTTTTCATGATATGGATATTGATTTGGTAATTTGGCAAAACTCTGGTGATATAAAGTTGAGGATAATTTTGTTAAGCTTGATAGTTGTTTGTTTAATGGTTTCAAACACTATTTTCCTAGTTGTGCATCTATGGGAGTTATTGATAAATTGGAAGAGGTGGTCTACATTACTTTTAGCTCTATCACAAGGAATGGGAATCAAGTATTTGAGCTATTGTTTAAGCATGAGAAGAAGTGGTATGAAAAGAGCCATTGCAAAATGTGTGAGAATGAGTTTTTGGAAAACTTAAGAGTGTTGGCCTACTTCAACAAACAAGACTTGTCTTCTAATTGCACTCACGAAGACTTTGAAGCCATAGCAATTTTCATGGTCCATGACTTATCTCCTTATTTTGGTGAAGAAGGCTATAGAAGAGAAAAACTAGATTTGAGGTCAAATCTTTTTCAACCCCGAGAGGATGATGTGCCACGTATTCCCTCCATTCACAATCAAGCATGGAGATTTTCTAACTTTATTTCTAGTGTTTTTTTTGTAGGTGATCAAAGGGAGGAGTATGCTCAAATCATCATTTTAGTCCATCCAACATCCATGTTTCACATGGTCTTGTTCAAAGTGCAGCATTAGTGGAATTTCAAGCTCCAACTTGGGAGATAGATGAAACATTCCAAAAACTGCTAATAATCTGACTCATGAGGAGTATTTGGCATTTTCAGCAGCCTATTCAATTTTATATCAAAAGGTTCTCTTCATCAAACATGTAGCTGACATTCCAAGTTTTCTAGAATGGGAATTTTTGTTGAATTGGAAGATTATTTGCTATGTCAAAAGAGTCCTGACAAGAGGGCTTCAATTTTGCCAAAGAAGCACAAACATCCTTAGTAGGAGTTGAAGCCAAATCCATTTGGAGAATGAATGTGAAAATGATTTCCTTGGACTCGTTACTGCATTCAAGATTTGGGAGATTGTTTGAAATTATTTTTAGTTATTTTATTCTAATTTGTATTTGTTCAAAAGGTCATGTGTTTGTGTCAATTGGCTAGAGCATGTTTTAGCCTAGTGTGATTGTTATGTGAGGGTTTTTAAGTAATCTTCTTTTTGGACATTAAACCTAATTTTGAGAGAGTATTTAAGTTCTCTCTAAGGCCTGCCCTAGTCATTTTTTAATCATAAAAGAAATCCTTTTGAAAGGTGGGATCTCCCTCCAAATCAACCATCTCCCTTGGTGGTGTTATCCAAATGGATTTTGTGTCAAAGAATTGAATCACCATTGTTCCTTGCAAGCCTTGTAGTGATTTCTCTTATACTAATCCTTCCTCTAATTTCCTTCAAAGGTAGAACTCTCTAGTGACGGTTTAGAAGGCCTACTAAGACCCAAGTTAGTGTCTTCCTCGGTGGAGACCATTGAAGTCAATTGGTGTAATTTTGTCACCCATTTGGACCAGCTTGTTCCTTTCCATGCATAGTTCCTGTTCTAGATCGATTATACCTTTGATTTTAGAGGAGAGCCTCTTCACTTACACAGTGGCTAGTTGTTGAAATTTCACATCATTTGGACGTTATTTAATAGTTACAAAATTTACCATTTGGGCTTTGATTCTGCCCTTAAGCACTTGTTTGGGTCATTATCACTTCTCCGTGTATAACTTACGTTCTTGAACGAGTTTCAATCTGATTTTTGGAGGGCTACCTGTTAATTCATAGAGAAGGATGTGGTCCAAATTTCACATTATTTGGTCAAGGTTTAAGTGCGTTACACTTATGCCAATTTCATGGCTGATTCTTTCCATAAATAACAACATGCATCAATGGGTTTTCCATTTCCCCCTCCTCCATGGTGTATTAGTTCCTAAAGGAACCATTCCGAAGAGTAAAGGACCAAAAAAGATTTGGGTGCTTAAGAAAAACTCTTAGGTGTTTTTCACTTTTGGATCAAGAGTGTACATAATTGTTTGATGAGAATGCTTAATAAATTGCATATACTCTTGATTTGTTTTGATTTCATTTGATAGTGTGCTTTATAGGTTAAATTCTATATTCTTGATTTAAATTGATTGTATTGATAGTAGGTTAATTTTTATTTCATACTCTTGAATTGAATTGATTTTGTTGTTATTCTTTTGGTATCATATGCTTAAATCTTTTCTTTTATGTTCAATTGGTTAACTTGATAAACTTCTTCTTAGGTGAAACTTTAAAATTCTAAGTGTTTACAATTGGTTGAATTGGATTCAATATATATATATATATTTATCATTGGAGTTATTTTTTTAAGAGCTATGTTGATGTTGAATGTTAACAATTGGTATTTTATAACTCAAATTTTGATAATCCAACAAGTGATATTTTTTACCTTCATAGATTTGAATTTGTATGTTGATTTAGGGGGAGAAGTTAGTTTAACTTGAATATTTTTTTTATCAAAGAATAAATGTTTCTCTTTCTCACAATTGGTATATTATTTAGATCCTACAATTGGTACCCAACAATTGGTAATATAACTTGTGATTTTTGAATTGTCTTGTTGGTTAATTTTGTTGTTTTGAATTATTAGAAAACCGCATTGATTTATACTTATGTATTGACATAGGGGGAGAAATATTCGTAAGTTGAATATTTGTTTTGAATTTGAAAATTGAAATAAGGGGAGAAGTAGTTTTTAATTTGAATAATTATATTTATAAAAAATTTAAAGGTTTTTCATTTCTCAACAAGTGGTAAATTGAATTATTTTCTATAGTGACTTTGTTTTCTCCCAACAATTGATATATTAAGAGGGAGAGTTAATGTAATTGATTTGTTTTTATGGTAATTTTCCTCCAATGGTTTTATATGTTTAATGACAAAGGGGGAGAAATTTATTTGATTATTTGAATTGTCTTATAAATCCCCAATTTTTATATGTATAATAAATGTCAAAGAGGGAAATGATATTTGTTTTGATTGAAATACTGATATGTTGAATTGAACGGTTGATTTTGATTGTTAATTTCCCTCCAATGATTTCTTTGATTTGTATAGTTACAAAGGGGGAGAAGTTTATTATTAACTTTGTTAGAACTCCCCAATGATCTCTTTTTTATTATGACAAAAAGGGAGTGAAGTTAGAGTAAGTTGTTATTTGAAAAACATGATTAGCATGAAATAAAAAGTGAGAAATTGCATGAACTAAGGGGGAGTATCAAATATGCAATAGACATCATGATCATGCTTAGGATGGGTAATTAAACAACTTAATATGTTTTGTCATCATCAAAAAGAGGGAGATTGTTAGTCTAATAGACATTAGGTTATTTGTTTTGATGATGACAGTTTTATTTAAATAATTAAGTTGTTTATTATGCATTTGTTTGAATTAAGTAATAACGTTTATTTTTTATTGGAAATACCTTTAACATAGGTATTAATGCTTAGTAATGTGTTTACTTAAGTCCATTTAGCTTATGTATTGATTGATCATTGAGACTTAGAAGGTTCAAAAGGGACAAATCACGGAATACAAGTCGACTATAGTGAAGAAGTGGTCGACCAGTTGGCTGAAAAAAGAGCTAGAACAGAAAAGCGGTCAACCATGAATAGTGAGGTAGTCGACTGCAGTGGTTGACCATGAACAGTGAACGATCGACTGGTCAAAAGATAGCTTAAATTCCTGGTTCTGAAATACATTGCAGTGGTCGACCATGAACAGTGAAGTGGCCGACTTGTCCCACTACACAACAAATGACTATATTCCAACGGTCAAGATGCAGTTGACCAAAGAGAGGGTGGTTGACCAGTTTAGTAATTTTTATAAATAGAAGACACTCCGAAGCTCACTTTAACGAAGAAAGAATCATAACAAAGCTCTACCAAAATTAATACATGATCTCTCTACATTCAAATGAGTGCATAAGTCTACCTTTTCCATTCCCAAACTTGTGATTTACATTTGGAGAGCTTAGGTTCTAAGTTGTATTTTCTATTTCCACAATCTTTGTACTCAAACCAAGGGTGACGCCTTGTGAATAGTCAAGCTAAGGGTGACTCTCAGTAAATAGTCATTGTAAAGGTTTGGTTGACATACATGAAGCCAATCATCAATAACCGGGGAGGTTATGTGTTTAAGGATCTTCAAGTAGGAAACTTAGAACGCGGATGTAGGCCGAAGTTACCGAACAGCTTGAACAAATTTGGTTTGCACTTTCTATATCCTTTTACTCTTATATTTGTTTATATTTGGTTGCATATCTATTGATAAATCACTTAGGGTATAGAGATAATTAATATCACACAAAAAAGTTTAGCACGTCTAATTCAACCCCTCTTAGGTGCGCGTACGGTCCAACATACTCTAAAGTGGACGTCTGACACAAGTTTTGTTTTTGGATAAAGTGTCTTTTATAGATTTGCAGTCGATCATGGTAAGAGTGTAGTTGACTGAGACCTAAGCAATTTTAAGTATCTGTGGAAGCACGGAAGACTGCAGATTATGTCTAGAAGCTCTCAGGTCATGTCACGGTTGACCAAGTTAAGGGGTACGATTGACCAGACTAAAGGCATATTGTAACATTTTAGAGTCAAATGGAAATGTGGTCAATCGGATATCCCACAACCAATGTATAATGACTTTTTGCGAAAGGTTAGTCGTCTGCAATTGAAGGTTTGGATTAGTTTTTCCTTTGAAATATAAGGGTGCAGTCAACTAGAGCTGGTTAGTGGTTGACCGAGAATGTGAAAGGTCACCTGAAATAAAGGCACATGTCATGATTTTAAAGGAGAGAAATGTGGTGACTTAGCATTTAAATGCTGAAGGAGAAGACACCTCATGCTTGGAGTTAAAAGATTATATAAGGAATTACCCTTGAGTTGAAGAAAAGTTAAACCATGTAACTTTTGGGAAGAAGAAAAGGAGTTCTCAAAAAAGCCATAGGTTCTCTCAACCCTTTGAAGGTATTGAAAATCAAAGAGATAAGCCATAAGTTATAAGACATTCTGATAAGATCTCAAGGTAATGAATGATTGTATGTGTTTTACCTTCCAGGGTACATCACAAGAATTAAGTTATTGCTTACTCAAGGATATGATGTTTGTGTTGTTATAGATATTAGGTTCTGTACTTGATTATAAAGATGATTTGAGGATATGTGTATTTTATGTTGGATGATATGTTAATTTGTATGGATTCATGTTTATACACCATGATTTTTCAAGAAAGACTAAGAAAATGTTTTGAGGATTTGTGTATTTTATAATGATGATTTGAGGATGTGTATTTTATGTTGGATGATATGTTAATTTGTATGCATTTATGTTTATACACTATGGTTTCTCAAGAAAGACTAAGAAAACGTTTTACATGCAAATATTTTTATATAAGAAAGATGAAAATTGAAATGAATGTATGTAAAGAAAATAAGAAGGGTTTAAGTTGACCAAAGCTTGAAGTTCACCACTTATCCCTAAATAATAAGAATGGTTTGAGTTGGTCAAAGTTCACCACTCATCTCTAAATATTTGTAATGATATTTGTAAAATAATATAATGTATTTTTTCCCTAAATATATGTTATATACATTAATAAAAAATTGTGTTAGTTAACTTAACCACTAACTATAATATATTTATTAATAACAATTTTTTTTTAAAATGCATTATAATATATTGATATAAATTTGAATTATTTATGTGTTGTATGATTGACTCATTAAGCTCGGCTCGCTAAGACTTGTTATGCTTGTTTAGCCAGCTTTACTCAATTCGTTTAACATATGGCTCGCGACACGGCTTGAGCTGAAAAAAAAAATTTGGGTAGACATTAGGCTTGACTCGTTTAACTCGATTGGCTAGGTGAATCGGACTTTTCTAGGCTCGACTCAACTCGGCCGACTTATTTGTCATGTCTAACTAGATCTACAAATATCAAAGAACTATTTATTATGGTAGCCTAACTTATCAATCATTGTAATGGAATTTAAACTTAACCGCCCAAAATTTCTTTTGTGTTCTCTGTATTGCTTCCGCAATTTTATTGTTTATTGGTTAAGTTTATATTTTTTTATTTTTTCCTTCACAATATCTATCATGATAGTTGAGAGTAATTTTCATTTTATTTTGCCCGTAATTTCTGACAAATTACCAACAATCCCAAAAGGTTAAGCGTGTGGGTTGAAGAATAATTTAATCATTTATATTTTTCTTAACACTCCACCTCACATGTTGGCCAATTTCTTTTTTTATTAGTCCTTACATGTGGATATTTTTTTTAATGGGATTGATTTTTAACTTTGCCGAGATTCAAACTTGGGATCTCTAACTCTGATACCATGACAAATTACCAATAATCCTAAAAGTTTAAGCTTATGGGTTGATGAAAAATTTAATTATTTATATTTTTCTTAACAATCTCTAGTATTTCTCTTATCATGTCCCATTTTTGCTTTTTAAGGTTGGCTCTTTAATGTAACCATATTAAAATGTTTTTACATATATATTTTGAGATTTAAATGCGGTTATTATGCATATTATATTTATAATTTTTTTGATTTTTTTTTGTAACTCTGTGTTGTAGAGTTGAATGAAGTATTGTTTAGATGTCATTTAGTGTAAGAAAAGTTAATGGTGAGGGAGAAGTAGTGGCTGCAAACTATACCTTTGCTCCTTTGGAAGATGGCATTATTATCAAACACAAACTTCTCACCTAGACAACCACCACTCGAGGTGAAGCACGACCCCAATCTAAAACACAAACTCAATTTCAAGCACAACCAGTATCCTAATTTGTCTATTTCCAACCTACATTAGGTTATTTCTACTCATTGATCTTCAGGATTGAGTTGGCGAACGATAGGTACGAAGCTAATATTAAAAATCGTTCAATTATTGTATCTAGAAGAGTATATTTGGATAAATTGACTGATATGATGCTGTGCTTCAGGTCAAGGTCGTGTTAATAAAACTAAGATTTCACAACAGAAGACAAGTATCCATTGCAAAAATTCCCTTTTTGCAGCGGCATATAAGTATCCACTGCAAAAAAAAAACACCCTTTCTGTCGAGGAAAATAACATTTCCACTATGGAAAATACCCTTCTTGTTGTGGAAAATACCCGCTGAGGAAAGCAAATCCTTGGAATAAGTCTTACTTTCTGCCGTGGATACTAGGGTTGTTCAACCACCGGTTCGGTTCGATTTTGATGTGAAACCGGATTGAAACGCAAGGGTTTCGGTTCAGCCATTGTGGAACCAAAACTGAGTATTTAGTTTTCTAGAACCGAATCGAAACCGAACCAAAATTTCGGTTCATGTTTTACCATCTTATTTTTTTAATTATTTTTTCAAATATCAAAATGATCAAAATTGTTACTACTTTTTTTTACCTGTTTTACTATTTTTTTCAATTATTACTTTTCCTCATTTTATACAACTAACATTTCCTACTACTAACGTACCACTAAAAAAAGTTATAAAACAAAAAAAAATTATCTAACAAAAAAATTATAATATAAAATGAGAAAAAGTTATAAAATGAAAATATAACTAAATAATAAAATAGTAATTGTATTATCAGTTCTAACTTCTAACTTTCTAAGTTGTCCTTGTATTTTGTACTGTCTAGTGTCTTCAGACTTCAGATTATACTGCAAAAGATAAATATAATTTTGAATAAATTATATGAAAGAAAGTAATTACCAAAAAAATATAAATATAAATACCTTGTTCTAAGTTGTCATCACTTTTAAGTTCCAATTAGTTCACTTCATCATCTCCATTAATTGATATAAGTTCTTAAAAATGTAAATTCAAAACAAATATATAAAATATAATAATTAATAAGAGAAATATAAAGGAATAGAACAAGAAAATATAAAACATACATTGTTAAAATTTTTCAATATCATCCACTACATCATTAAAGTTAACAGATTGACGTTTTGATGATCGAATCCAGCCTTGAGTGCAAATAAGCATATTGACAGTCTTTGGGGACAAAGAACTGTGAAATGAATAAAGTACCCGTCCTCCACTACTAAAAACTGACTCCGAAGCAATAGTTGAAATAGAAACCAATATATCTCTTGCCAATTTGCTTAAAATTGGAATTTTCAACGAATTCAATTTCCACCGTTTTAGAATGTCTTGCTTGTCTGAAAAATTTTTCTAATCATTTATATAAATATTGATAAACTTCTATCTAAGTATCTGAAACATCTTGCTTTTCGTGATGGCTACAAAACACTCATATACCTTATTGTGGGCCAACCTACTCATTTGTCTCAACACTATAGACGTTGTTGCAATACTTGTATTACAATTTTCTTCTGATTTTTCAAAACCCGAATCACCTTGGTACTCGATATATAATCTTTCAATCATAATTTCTACTTGGCTGATCAAATTATTTGTCTTATCATTATCAATCAATATGGTAAGACAATGTTCCAAAAGCTTTGTTTTACATCTGGGATCTAACACAACTGCTACATACATCAAGAAATTAATTTTATCACAACTTTTCTAATATTTCTCAAATTTTTCTTGCATTCTAATATCCATTTTCATCAATAATGCATTATCACACTCAACATACTCTTGGATAACCATTTTTAAATTACATACTTTACTGAAATAAATATTGGAAGTAACATGTGATGAGGCAAAACAAATACAGTCGTATCATAAAAAATTTTCAAAAACTTGATAAGTTCCTGAATATTAGCCCAATCTTCTATCGTGGGAGGTCTTTCTCCACTCAAATCAATAAGATAATGACTATCAGTTTCTCTTAACTTCTCAAAATCTTTTTCAAATTTTTCAGCGCTTTCTAACATCAAATATGTAGCATTCTATCTTGTAGGCACATCAAGAGAAACACTACTTGTGCACGGATCTCAACATTTTCAATACAATTCCTAAAACTTTGTAGCCTTGTAGGTGAAGATCGAACATACTTCACAGCTCTACGTACCCTCGTAATAGATTCTTGATGATCTTTTAAACCATCACATACAATCAAATTCAAAATATATGCAAAACATCACATATGCATGTGTTCGCAATTTAAAACTAATCCATTCCAATTTCGAACATTTTTTATCAAATATGAAATTGCAACATCATTCGAATAAGCATTATCAACTGCGATAGTTAAAACATTTTCAATTCCCCATTCAAATAAGCATCTTTCTACTTCTCTACCAATCGTTTCACCTTTATGATTTCAAATCAAATAAAAATTAATAATCTTTTTATGCATGGTCCAATCACTATCAATATAATGAGCAGTTAAAACCATGTAATTCAAATTTTGAATGGAAGTCCATGTATCAGTAGTTAAGCATACTCATTTAGATGTTTTTCTATAGTATTCTTTCAACTTCATTTTTTCCTTATCATACATACTAACAATATCTCGTGCAATCGTAGTTCTAGAAGCCACAACAAATTTTAGTTGCACATATTGGGAATATGCTCTAAAACCCTCTCTTTCAACAGATTTCAAAGGCAATTCATCAATAATAATAATTTTTGCACATAGTTCTCAACAAGTTGCAACAATAAAACATGACATATTGGAATTAGATCCCATATTATCCATATTTTGGAAGCTCAAAGTCTTTTGCTTCATATCCATACTTGCCAACAATATTTTGCAACTATTGATATGTTTTTTCAAGTTTTTGTACCATTCATCGATGCATGATATGGATATGTTTGTGAACAATGATTACATTTTGCTCTAGGGTTGCAGTGATCAGTGTTTTCAATCCTAGTAAAATTATTCCAAACTTCGGTTTTTTTTTTCTTTTGGTTTGACTAGTAATATAGTTAATAGTAGAACTCTCTTCAGTTTCATTAATACTTTCCATCTTAGAAGGCTAAAACAAAATGTAAAATCATTAAACCAAATGTATTAATCCTCAATTTCAACCATTTTAGAATTAATTTTAGCCAAATGAAGAATCATCCATTCAGAATCATTAAATCAAATGCATAATCAACAATTAAACCAAATGCAAAATTCAACGATAATAATTAAAAGATCCATAAAAACATTCAAAACAATGAAATCGACAGAACTAAACAGGAACATCCATCAAAACTCAAACGATTCAAAAACAATTAAATTCATTAATCACCATTGAAAATTGAAACTAAAGCACCATGAAAAGCAATAAAGAGTAATCACTTGTTTCATGTCACTAGATAAACAATGTAATACCCCGATTTTTTTTAGAGGGTTGACTCTCGGGATATTACCAAGAACGTACTCGTTAAATTATATATTATGGAAATTAATGTAATCAAAATAAAATAAATATTAATTGAATTAAATTATAATATAATTGATTAATTGGGATTAATATGTATAAGTGGAGATGTATTTTAGATTAATTGAACCGATTCTATTAAAGGACTGTTTCAGCTCTTCTCATTTTGTCTGGCCTTCGGCCATTGACGAAATGAGAAAGGGGGATAAATGGGGTGATAACGAATTAAATTATTAAGTTGGGGGATTTTATAGAATAACTTAGAATTAAAATAAATGTTAATTTACTAATTAAATAATTGTGTTGGGATAAATTAATTAGAGATAATGATTAAAGAGGGATTAAATGAAAGGAATTACCTAGAATTGAAATGAAGAAAATTTAAAGAGGGGTGCTTTAAACTGGTTCACTAAGTGAACCGGTTGAAGAAAGAAAAGAAATGGCCATTTCTTTGCAGGCAGAGGTGAAAACCGAAGGAGGAGAGGGGGAAGCACAGGAGAGACAGAGAGAACAAGGGAGAGGGAGTTGACGAAGAGGACGAGATGGCGACGTCCGACGAGTAGGATACGTTATCTGGCGGTGTGAGCGAGGTCTAGGCGAAGCAGAGCGGAGTTTTCGCGGCTAGGGCTCGAAGTCAGAGCTCCCCGCAGGCGTGTTTCCAATGATGGTTGGAGGTAGGATTTGATTGGGTTTTCCTCCTCCCCTGCCATTCTATTGATTTGTTGTTGTCTTGAGGTGCGATTCGAAGGACGAATCGTCATTTCTCGTTCGGCATGGGCGATCTTTGCCTGAGACAGGAGCTTGGCTGGCGGTTGGGCTGGACCGACTGAAGGCCAATGGTCCAATTGCCACTCGGTTCACAAACAATTCCCCTTCCCGCTATGGGGTTATGCCGACACCATATGAGCACATTATTTGGGTTGGTTGACAGATTTATGAGGAGACAACGAGTTGTTGACGAAAATGAAGTGGCTGTCGAGCATGGAAAAAGGGCATAAAATGACAGAGAGCTTTCAACTCTCGGGTGAGCTGAGGAGGCTAAAGGTTGGAGCTTCGATTGCTTCTGGATTTCGTTGCTTTCAGGTGATGGCCGAGAGGTGGGTGTTGGTGAGAACAATTTCCTTCATTTCCTTGTGATGAATGGATAGTAGAATATGATAGAAAAATTGGTGTAGTACACTGTTGTGTTATTTGGTTATGCCGAGTGTTTTTAAGAAATTATGTTTTGCATCTTGATTATTGTTGCTGGAAATGGAGCTGTTGAACTGCTCTATTAGATTGGGTGACTACTTTGTGATGGGTTGGATGTTGGTTAATCTAATGTTGTTGGACACGCTAAGTATGAAGTTATAGTTTTGATATATTTTTTGTCGAAGTTCTGAATGAATTTATTGGTGTGAAGAGTTGTTTGGTATCTCTTTTGGTTTCCTGTTGGGTGATGGGATTGAGCACTTCTAGTTAATCATTGTTTGAAGCTAGAAAGTGGAAACAATGAAAAATTGTTGTGGAAACAATGAAATTTTTTTTGGGAAAATTGCATGGTTGGTTAAGGTGGTGTTAATGGATAATGTTGACGAAAACAAATGGACCTGTAATGCCTAAGTAACGAATGTGTTGAGATTGATGAGTTGATTAATTAGCTATATTGATGATTAAGCATTATTAAATTTTGAAGGTGCAAGGAAGAGAAGAATGGTAACGGTTGAATGCCGAAACGTGTTAAAGTTTCGAGGTAAGGAATGGGTTGTCTTGGCCTTGTGCTCTACAACTAAGTATTGTCGTGTGTGTGAGTGGTTTCGTTGCCTGGTTTTGATTATTTCTGTAGTTGCCTCAATTTCTATATTATTCTTTTGGTATTCTACTATACTTGAATAAAATATAGAAGAAACGTATGGAGAAATGATTAGAACGGAAAGTATGGAGAAACGTTTAGAACGGAAGAAAAGTATGAAGTAGTTCTTTACAGATTTCTCTAAGTGATGACAAAGAAGTTATGATGTAACGATTCCATGTTTCCTTTGCATATTTCGATAGATTTCTAGTAATGTTATTTCTAGTGATGTTAAAGAAGTCATCATATTAGATAAATGATCAATTGTCACCTACTGTTTCTCTAAATCTAAAAGCATGATAGATGTTAGAAATTGCTGCTATGTTGGTTGTTTAACAACATGTTTAGTCTTGCTATAGAATCAGTTAAAAGCATATTGTATTTTCTTACTGTATAGTATTCATCACGTAATTGTTCAATGTAGTCATTGGTTCTTGTTGATTGAAAGCATGCTTTTAAAATGTAATATGTTAAGTAGTTTTCGTATATGATTTTATAAGTATGTTCACTACCATTTTATTCAGAATAGCATGCGTAGATAGTTGAGATTGTCATTTGGTACTGGTTAGGAATTGTAGTTATCATTGTTGATAGAAATGTGATTGATAACAAGGAAATGAAGAAGAGAATATATGATGAGCAGGAATGAGCTTTGATTTTCCTAGTGATATTCCTTTTATTGTTTTAAATTCTCAATGATATGTTCAATAGCTACGGAATGTGATAGGAACTACTTTGATGTGCAAACAAAGGAAAATATTTAGTCAACTAAACAAACGAAAGAAAAATGTTTAGTTAACTGAATAAACGAAGGAAAAAGGGTTAAGGAGTTAAGATGCATGAATGTCGTAAGTCATTTCGAATTTCCATTGATTTCCTTAAGTATGGATTAACAAACTTGACTCGTAAATATTATGTCTTGATTCTGGATAGGAACCTTCTGGTTTTAGTTCATATGGAATTATTTAGCATGTTTATTATAAATTCAATTATTGACTCAAGCATAATTAACATGTTAAGTATATGTCTGTCAGCCTAGCTTAGTTCGATGAGCATGTTTAGCTAATGATATGTGTCATATGTTACTTTATTGTCTTATCGTATTCGCTAACTGTTACCATGCGATATCATTTCAATTATTGCAATTCTTTATATGCGCAAGTTCAATTATAGTATGTTTATTTCAATGTGCATTTCAGTTTCTGTTAATGTATGTTATAATGCAGTGTGCTTCATGTTAATAGAAACCAAGTAAGGGGTAACCTTCAGGATGGTAGCCACATGCATGAGTGAGGAAAAATGTTAGGAAAAAAAATGTTCAGGATGGGCGGGATATGTCCATCACCAAAGAAACCCACCTGGCGGGATACGCCAGGAGGGAAGAAACTCCAAAGGCGGGATACGCAGGAAAGAGGAAGAACTCCAAAGGCGGGATATGCCAGAGGAGAAAGAAAGAACCCATAAGGAGGGATACTCCTGAAAAAGGGAACCAATAGGGAGTTAGGGAGATAGATAGTCCGGATCTAGCCTAGCTGCTAGTATACACCCTCACCAAGACGGGAAAGGGACTAGTATGCCCACAGGAAATTAGAGCCATACAGCTAGGCCATCTCAAAGGACAACCTTCAATCTCCAGCTCGATGTACGAGTAAAGAACGAACGAAATAACGATCCAAAGAACGAACGAAAGAACGAATGTAATGAAATGATTGGTTTGGGTGGCCCCCATTCCAAGAAGAAGTAAAGAGAGAAATGCATAAATTGTTTTTCCCCATCACCTTACTGGGCGTAAGCTCACGTCCTTACTTGTGGTGTAGGTACAATGACAAACAGATAGTAAATGGATAAGAAGTAGATGAGAAACGTATAACGAGGTAGAGATGGATGATTTTGCATGCACAAGATTCGGGCTGGCAAGGCAAAGACAAAGGAAAGTAAACGGTTGTGAATCAATGAAGTAATAGGTTAAGATTTATTTGATAGACATAATGTTTGAATTGCTTAGTATTGCTTTTGAAAGATTTTCTTACTCTTCTTCCATGATTTACAAAGGGTTATTTTATGATGCTTTCGCAAAGACTTTCTTGAAACAAATGAGTTTCCTCAAAGTATTTACGCTTCCGCATAATTAATAAGTTGGTTTTCACAAAGAGTTTGAAGAAAGAGTTGGTAGCGATTCGGATTTACGCACTATGATTTTTGGCAAAAAGAAATTTCAAATTTTTATGCCTTTTAAATGATTTACGAAAATCCGGGTCGTTACAAACAAGCTAATGGAAGCGGTTGAAAATTTTGTAAACAAGCTACTTTGTTTGAATGAGTAACCCTTTTTATAATGGAGAATGTTTAATAATCAAGCTAATGGAAACGGTTGAAAATGTGCCACCGTATTGTACAAATTTCAAGGAACAAATAATAATTACCAAGCAATCTGCACTGGAGCTGGAGGGCAAATTGAGGGCGCGAGTGGCGACTCGCCGACTGGCAACCGAGATAGCAACGTGATCACATGAGCTTCCAGTGGGTCATGGGCGAAGCAGAGCAGTGAGTTAAAGTTTGACTGTTGGGTGAAGTAGAGCAGCGAGTTGTTGAAGTCTTTTGCAATCTGCACTTGTAGTTGCAGATTTAAAAGTTGGAGTCTGGACCTCTGCATTTGCATCGCGAATCTCAACCTGGCGTCGCACACCACATGCGCAACACAAAAAGACGAAACGACAAACGAACTAACGAGCCTTAAAACGCGGTTCAGTTCGGTTTTTTCAGTTTTAAGAAACCAAAATAAAAAACCAAACTGAATAGTTCGGTTCTTACTAAAATGAACTGACATTTAGTTTTTCAGTGTGCAAAACTGAACCTAACCACACCGAATTGATTGGTCCTTGTTCGGTTCTTCAATTCAGTTCGGTTTTGCACACCCCAAGTGGATACTTGCTTTCTACTGCGGAAATTTCTTGACTTCATGTACGGGTCTACTACGTAAATACGACTTATCCGCTGTGGAAAAAAATTTAAATTTTACAAAAAACGAGATTGAAAAGTTTGCGTCGTTAATTTTTCATAGTTCAAAGTTTTAGTTATTCACGAAATTACTGTAAAATTTAGTTTGTCGCTGATATAATAGTTTAGGATTTTTTTGGTTAATTTTCCTAAATTTAAAAATCTCACCATTCAATATTTTTAGATAAGTTGATTGTTTTTTTTTGGCGCTGTTCCTTGTACAATGATAGAAACTCTTCAGCTTGGCGACTTCTTAATCCGAAATTACTATAATTATATAATCCATTACTTAGTGGGCAAATCATAGAGCCCACATAGAGCCCAATTCGATTTTGCCCATTTCTGGGGCTCCTCTCTGTTTCTTCGTTCTTTTGCATCTAACCCTACGCCTTCCTCATTTTACTTAGCCGCCCCACTATGATTATGTCTCTGCTTTCAGTAATTCCCTCTTCCAATATTTGTAATGTAGCACCCGCATTGTTTTATAGGCTCTGCTTATTGTTGCACCATAGCCTAGATTTTTGTCAGCTTTCTTTGAATCACCTATTTATGATGTGGTTATTACCTACGCAAAATTGTTTTACTTTTTATTTAATCTTTAGCAAGGCTAGTGCTCATGATGTTTTACACTTGATCTCTGAACTCAGGTAAGTTCACTTGTAGACAAGCTCTTACTGATGCACTTGCCTTGAGCTTTTCTTTTTCATCCCAGTTTCGGATCAACTTCATTCTTGATAGACGTCTTTGCCTCTTTTAGCAGTTATTTTCTTTTCTAGATTTCCTTAAACCATTGGCATATTACATCTCAACCTTCCTACTTTCGCAACTTCTAGCAGATCAGAGGAGAACTTCAATGAACTTTTTTTTTTCCTAACAGCTGTTTTACGCCCACATGCTTTCTCCATCTAATGTTTTCATGATCTAAAGGTCTCATTTTTCATCAGACTTGACAATATTTTCATATTTTAATTCTTGATATGGGTTGCACTTTGTATGTGGCTTAACAGACATTCACAGAAGCTGACTATAAGCAGTGGTTTTAGTCATTTTGTAAAGAAAAAGTTGGAAGCTGCCCTGCTCTGCCTCCGTGGCTTTTTGGAAGTTGCTACTCTGAGGATCTCACATTTTGTACTTGAAAGACATTGAAATTTCACTTCTAGAGTAAGTCGATTCTCCTTTCTTATTCCTTTTCTTGAAAACACACCCATTACAAGCAAGGGCAGATAATTATAGAAGTTTGAAACTCGAATTGAAGTTAATGGAGGCACCAATATCTCAATAATAGTTGCATCAAGTCTGTCTTTTATTTTTGTTATTTGGTCTCAGCACCATTTGGTGAATTAAATGTGTTGAATCATAGTAAAATGTTATGTTAAAAACATCCTACGTTATAGTTTCTTGGCATTAAACTCATGTCTATAAGCTGTCATCAAAAGTTAGTGGTAGTCATGCAAGAAGCTTTGTGGAATTTGATCCAACTGTTAACTTAAGCCTCTCACATAGAGCTAGACTTGATATTATGTGTGGTGCAATATCTGAAACATTCTTATGCCAAATTTATTAGGCCTACACTTATTTACACACTTAGGATATGCCCGTAGATTGACAAAAGAATGCCTTGTGTTATTCAATATGTGGGTGCTTTAGCTCTATTTTATAGAAACAAGGGTCCAGGTAGACAGTTTACGAGTTAGTCTAAATCTAACAAAAAATATTAACAAACAACTACCATCTATCTATCTCTACATGTTACATAAATGGCATAGAATTCTAATTTTAAACAAAAAACTATCAACTATCAACTGTCATTATTATTTCCCAAAGCTTACTTTCTTGCTTCCTTTTTTTGGGCTATAGATTCCTCTTCAACTTCTTTTTCAAAGACCAACTTTTTCGCTTTCTTTATTCATGTATCTCTCTCTCTCAATAGCTTGATCTCTCTTCCTCTCATGTTTTCTATTAACACCATGACTAAGCAGCTCTCTCTACAAATATAAAGACGTCAAAAAATTCAGGAGGGAAAGGGCCAAATTGCTCTTAATTTTATAGGTCAATTTGAGCTGCTTACTAATTACAATTAGTACTGAATAATCCATATTAACTAATCTAATTTTGTTTTAGCGAATCAAGATTAATTAGACTAATTTCATTCAATTAAGATAATCAAGATTAATTAATTTGATTAATCTTCTAAGCAATTGTCTCACTTACATTTATTTATTACAAATTGTACTTAATTACATTTTATCCTTAGTCCAATAACAAAATTGTATAACTTTGTCTAGAGATATCCAAATGACATTATTTCTATGTCATTCTCTTCATGAGGAGATTTACTGCCACACTCTAAAATTTCATATATTTCCATTTCCATTTACATTTACCTCTTTCATGATACTTAAACATCTAAAAAAAATTTCATAGTAAACAATTTATGGCCTAATCACACTTATGAACAATTAATTCTTTTTATTTCTAATTAACAATATCATTTTTATGCTTTTAAATTATGTTTTCATACATGTAAAATTTATTTAACCATGTCTATTTACATGATGCCATGATTACGTTATTTACACATGCAAAATGTCCCTGCCATAGATCTTGACAATGACTTTCTTTAGCTCTATGTAATCAATACAAAGCCTAAATGATCAATTCTGTTTCTTTGCAAATTGCAGTAGCGATCCCTATAGAGATGTGTTATTCCATATAAACTCTTTGGAGTTTGTAAAAGCGTACCTTCAACTTAGTCAACACTATTGACATTCTTGATGGTGAGAGATTAAAAACATTCTAACGACCCTCAAATTTATTTTTTTAAAAATTTCAATCCCTAACAATTTTTTCTCCAAATTAATTCCCAATTGAACTTGATTTGGTTGTCTCTAAACACCTTAATCTACCAAATTCATGAATCATTGAACAATAATGTAATCATTAACTGTGCGAAAACTTTTAAATATTCTAATGAAATTTACTAAAAATCACCTATTTAATTCAATGGAGGTCAATTATTAAGCGAAATAAACCTCATTTTTTATTAACAATATGAAATTCTTAAACCAAATAAAATACGATGTACCTCAGATGTTACCAACCAAAATGCTAGATGTAGTTTATTTATTAAAAATAATAAGAAAATTGAAACATAAATTACATAAAATCCTCTGGTCCAACTATGATATCCTCAATGCCCTTCTCTTCTTTGTATGCTCGTCCACGTATAGAAGATTTTCAATCAGTGACCTTTATTCCCTAGTTAGAAATTCATCTATATACAAAACTAATAGTGAGGAAACAATCTCACTAAATAACATACATGTATATGAATTAATATGTATACAGTATCTGAGCTCCATGCTTAAAAGTTATATAATGTTATAATTCCTAAGAAATTCTAACCTTACGATGCTTATATTGATTTTTTTTTTTTTGCATAGTTAGCTCTCGGAAAACCAACCGTGTTTTACCTTTCATAAGGTTTTATCAATTTGTCTATGTCTAGGGCAATTCAAATTCACTTCATGCACATTAAATTATTTAATACAATAGAATCTGCCATAATTATCAGTTTCCTACTCTCATAAGATTTTATTAGTTGTCTCGTCCGAAATAATTTAACCACACCATATCGAATTCCTTAACCCGATGGACTTTTTGGCAACTAGCGATTTCTTATCTTTATAAGATTTAATCAACCTATTAGTTAAGACAATTGATCTAAGTTCTTCAATTCATTAGTTTCATACAGTCCCTCATTATTTCCTAAAAATTATTATTTTCCACGTTTTCCACGATAATGCCTACTCATTGTATAAAAGTATGGTAATAAAAAATTTATTAAAAATGAATAAGGGTAATAATATGTTTCTTTAAATATGGGAAATATTTATTTATTGAATTTTAAGGACATAAGATACAAATTTTTACTCTTTGTAGTTTTGGGTCACTTTGGTCACTTTTGAGTCAACTTGTGTGAGGTTTGAATTGATTCGTGCAAACTTCAAAAAAATTTTGGAACAACTTTGAAGGTATGTGCAGATCCGGTTTGATTTGGACCAAATCGAGAATGAGTCACATCTCTTTAGCTCAATTTAATTTTATTAGATATTATTCTCTGTTACTCGTATCATGGTGGTTTTTTATATTTATCGCACAAACTATTTAACTTAAACTTTGTTATTATAGCATATTAATGTTATTGTGATGTGTTAGGATCTTCAAAAGCCGAATCGTTCCCTATTCGGGGGTTCGTGAATTTTTTTTTTTGTATCAGAGATAGGTTGCACAACTTGAAAGTTACATCAATAAGAATGATAATGTAATTAGACTTTAGTTTGAACTGTGTTTTAACTTGAAACAATGAAAATTAGACTTTGTTTCAAGTTAAAACTGTGTTTAAAGCTTCGACTATGAAAATCATTTGAACTTCTAAACTGGACTTTGTTATTACGTAAATTAGTTGTTGTTGATTCAAACTATGTTTTACTTTTAGTTGAAACTGTATTTTAGTTAAAACCATTTCTTCATGTTAAATTGAATTGGGATATGCTAGCTGAGAAGGTGTTCTAAACACTGGCATTACAAGGCATCTAAATGATAAATTCATTACAGGTTGAGCATTACTCCTGGGAGTGGGACAGTGCTACATTAAGGGGATAGCAGCTAGGTTACCACCATATGCATTACTTCAGGTTACAGGTGCCCATCTACAAAGATGCTCTTTTTTTTACTATTATGACTAGGATTGGTTGATGATTGTTGCACTCTGCATATGGATTGGATAATTGATTAGATTTAACTGGATTACATATATTGGCTTTGAATTGATATACTTTTTATCTGGTTTAAATTGGTATTGATGAATTATTATATGTCATTGTTTATGTTATTATAGGATGACTATTCACATGATGAAAATTTGCATGTTGATATAAAAAAATTTAAGTTTGAAGTTTAGAATCATTATACTAGGATAGAAAATAGTAATAGAGTTAGATGTAATTATTGCGGGCAAAGTTATGTAGCTCATCGTTAAAAAATGAGACTTCAAATGAGAAAACATAGACTGGTATGCTAAGAGTTTTGAAAGAATGCAGATAATAAGTAAAAGACTTAGATTTTCTAACCTAATAAGAGCAAAAATTTTAATGTGTCGACATTTATTTTAATGGGTGTTCGAGAATTTCTTGTAAAGATAATTATCTTGAATTGCCTATTAGATTGATTGAAGGAATTGGTATTGGAACCTTTTATCTATGTCTCAAATCCTAAGTATGTTATGTCTTCTAAAAGAATAATTGCAAGAGATATTCACAAAATATATAAGAAAAAAGAAGTAAGTTGAACGAGTATTTTTCTATAATATCACAAAGGATATGTTTGACCATTAATACATGAACCTATATTCAAAATTTAACTATATGGTGTTGACAACTTATTATATTAATGAAGATTGAAATGTTCAAAAGAAGATTATTAATTTTTATTTGATTCCAAATTATAAAGATGAAACTATTGGAAGGGAAGTAGAGAAATGTTTGTTTAAGTGGGAGGTAGAAAATGTGAAGACTGTTCTGGTTGATGATGTGTCTTCCAAAGACATTGCTATTTCATATTTGACCAAGAGAATGAGAAATTGGAAAAGGTAGATTTTAAACAGGAATCACATGCATATGAGATGTTTTCAACATTGTTTTGAATTTGATAGTTTTTGATTGTTTAAAGGAACATCAAGAGTCGATTGCGAGGGTACAAAAAGTTGTTAAATATGTTAGATCTTCACCAACAAGATCGCAACAATTCAAGATTTGTGTTGATGCCGTTAAAATTACTTGTATAAATAATTTGTTTCTCGATGAAACTCTCCGTATTTGATGTTGGCAAGAGATAAAAAGTATTATTTGAAATATTATCAAAAAATTATAGTTCTTTCTTGTTTGACTGGGGAGTGGAAAGCCTCCTATAATTGAAGATTGGTCATGCATTCAAGAATATATAAAAATTTTAGAGATTATTCATACTATAACTGTTAATGTTTTTACTTCTTTGCGTATTACATCGAAAATGTATATAGGTGAAGTTTGTAATTTGAAGATTGTTATTGAACAATATGCTAACAGTCATAATATGACATTGAGAAGAATAATCATAAGAATGCAAAATAAGTTTGATAAATATTTAGAGTCTTTTGAGAGAATAAACTATTTTGTATATGTGGCTATTGGTCTTGAACCAAGTTGCAAAATGAGATTTTGAAAAGATTGTCTGACTATAATTTTTAGTAGCAAAAGAGTTACAGATTACTCACCAGCAAATGGTTGATGTAATTGAAAAGTTGTATTTTGAGTATAAAGGTGAGTCAACCACTGAAGATCAGATTCCAAGTGATAGTGATAGCGTGCAAAGGGGACCAAAGGCAAAGAGCTTTGGAAAAAATTATTTCCAGTGCAGTGTATTCCACGTTTTTAAGGCTTGACAATACTTATGAGGTATATGGTCGAAGTAAGATGTCAAAAGTAAATGAATATTTGTCGGAGAACGTTTCCATACAGGATTGACATATTATCTTAGTGGAAAAGGAACTCAAATAAATATCTAGTTTTGAGTGAAATACTGAGAGATATATTGATCATTCTGATTTCTACTGTCGTGTCAGAATTTGATTTTAGTTGTGGTGGTCTTGTTTTTTATGCGTATAGTAGTTATCTATCCCTTAAACTGTAGAAGCTTTTATATGCACCCAAAGTTTGTTAAAATAATTCAATATTTTCAATATGTTTACACAAATTGATGAGTTAGATAGGACTATAAGGACTATTGATGAAGGTTTGTAGATTGTGCCTAATATTTCTATTTTTTTTCATAATTATTATACATGTTTTATTTTTAATGTCTTCAATATTTTTTGCTGTATATTTTGCCACCGATGAAAGATTTGAAGATGATGATGAATCGATGACATGACAGTTTTTTCTTTTCAAATACTATCAACTATGATTTTGAATTGATGTTTAGAATATTTTGATCTTACGAACTATGATTTTTGATATTATCATGTTTAGAATTATTTGATATTATGATATATAGAATATTTTAATTTGCATATTATGAAAACACGTATATATCATAGGAAACATATTTAGTTTATTTTAGTTGACAATTGATGTATTTTTAGTTTTATTTGGTTATGGATGAATAGGTGATGAATGTTTTTTTTTGAATTTTTTTCCTTTTATTTGATTTTTTTTAAAAACTTTTTTTTATATTCTTTTTTCCATTTATTTTTCACTTATTTATTTAATTTTTTTAAAAAAATAATTGGAACTGAACTGTGAAACTTGATTCGATTTCTACACCTCATAGTTTCGATTCCTATTCCAATAATGGGGAACCGTGAGCCACGGTTCAGACGCAATTCTAGGGCAGAACGGACCGGACTAGCCTCTGCCCACCTCTATACATCACAGTCCCCTTCCTAGGATCGTGAGAGTTACTAAACCTAGCAATGTAAGGGCACTAATAATTGGCAAAATATATAGAATGTGTCAATTATTTGTACATGTGTGTTTATATGGGTAGTAATATTAAAATTTGCACTTGTCTCTATGTTAAATTGTTTAAAAATGATTCCATGTGTAAAAATACGTGCAATTAAAGTAAAGAGAAGCTATAGTATTATACTACCAATGACCTATTGAATCAACTTGATATTGTTGCAGCACTGAAGATTGCTGATCTAACATGTCAGAAGAGGGTTGAGACGGCATATTAGGAGGATAATATGAATGTTTATATGGTAAGATTTATTCTTGTTCTTGATGAAGTTGATCATGTAACAACCTGTTGTTTTAAAACATTAAGCTTTTCCCATTCGATTTTTCTGTTTTTATCAATATAAGATTTAGGAAAAATGACAAATTAATCACTGAACAATAAATGATCAACAATAAATAGTGATTTTAAAATGATTTACTTTTTAAGATAACAATAAATGGTGAGATACGCTTAGATTTAGGCAAGTAAATTGAAAAGGAGAGAGGAAATGCTTGGTTGAGTATAGTTAGGGGTGTTCATGGTTTGGTTTGGTTTAGTTTTGATACGAAATCGAACCGAACCTATTAGTTTTGATTTTTGTATGCAAGAATCGAAACCGAATTTTCTATTATTCATAACCGAACTGAAATTGAACCGAATTTTTGATTTCGGTTCCTGTTTGACATATTTATACATATATACTTTAATATAAAAATAATAAATAGCCTCCATAATAAATTACTAAGTTGTTTTTTTAAACTATACACAATGACGATTATGTTTTTTTTTTGTTTAATATTAAATAGTATAAATCAAATAAAATTCTCTAAAACAATACAAAATTACTGTTTTTTTTTGTTTAATATTAAATAATATATATCAAATAAAACTCTCTAAAACACTACAAAATTATTGCTATTTTTTTTTTAATATTATGCACTATGCAAAATGCCAAAATGTGTTGTTTTTTTGTTTAATATTATGTTCTATTTATATCGAATGAAAGTATGAAACCCCCTAAAGCACTAAAAAAATAAAATAATATTCCAATTAATTCTGAAGTAAAACAAGAAATTATTGTTGTCTTTTTGTACATGATTCGGTTCGGTTTTTTCGGTTTTGAGAAACCAAAACCGAATACCGAACCTAAATAATTTGGTTCTTACCAAAATAAACTGAGTTTAGGGTTTTAAAAGTACAAACCAAACTGAAACTAAACCAAATCGACCAGTTTCGATTCGGTTCTTTGGTTTCGGTTCGGTTTGCACACCCCTAAGTATAGCCAATTAATAACTAGGGATGGGCATTTCGGGTTTCGGTTCGATTCCGAACCGTCCGGAACTGAATAGTTGGTTCTCGGTTCCGAGAAGTCGGTACCGAACCCGGAACCGATGGGGAACGGAACCGAACCTGAAACCGACCTCGGTTCTGGGTTTGAAACTGGCGGTTCTCGGTTCCGAGAAGCGTCCTGCCTAAAATTACAGATTGCAAATCTGTAATGCATTACAGATTGTAAATTGCATTACAGATTGCAGAAATCAAACAGAGGCTCGTCGCAGGCTCGCAGTGCTCGTTGCAGGCTCTGTAGTCGTTGCCGCACCTCTGTAGTCGTCGCACCTCTGCAGTCGTCGTCGCACCTCTCGGTTCCTTCCAATGTCGAGCTTCCAGATTTGGGATGCGGTTGTCTCCCGACTCTGCGAAGAACAGATCTGTCGCCTTCTGTCGTCGTGGCGAGCGTCGAAGTTCCAGATTCGGGATGGGGTTAGGGCAGAGTGGATTCAGGGATTGGGT